>CAUYLG010035762.1:0-14342 GCA_963573385.1 Cacajao melanocephalus
TCCCCATCCCCATCCCCATCCCCAGCCCCATCCCCAGCCCCATCCCCAGCCCCATCCCCAGCCGCAGCCCCAGCCCCAGCCCCGGTGCCAGCATTACCTCCAGCTCCATGGCCCAGACCCAGTCCCAGCCGCAGCCCCAGCCCCAACCCCATTACCCAGTGGTATCTTAGGTCATCATTTGGGTGGCTTGAAGAATTGCCTTTAATCCGACTGGGTGTTTCCCTCATTGATTTCTTGGTCTCGGAATAGTGTTCTATTCTGCTGGATTTAAACACCTGGTTTTAACAACCTGATAGAACTCTGCAGAACTTACTGAGCTCATTGGCTTTATTATTTGATCTTATCTTATCCTCATGGTATTATGAACCTGGCATTATCTGTCTTTATTAATGTCCTGCCTATGCTCACCAAGTCTTAATTTCCCAGCCTAAAAGTCCTTCCCTTACCCACCTGACCATTACTTTCCCTTCACCTTTGTCCTCCTGTTCTTACTCACCTGGCTTTAACTTGCTGGCTTCAACCTCTGGTCAAGACCCACCTCAGCTGATCTTGCCCATGAGGCCTTATTCAGCTGCCTAACTGATTCTCTGGCTTTATGCAGCACATTTTACTTCCCTGGCCAGAACCCATTAGCCTTCCCCACCTAGCCTAACCCTATGGGACTTAACTTCATGGCCCTAACAACTTGGATTAGCCACCTTGTTTTCCCACCCAGGCGTACCAACCATCCGTGGCCCACATGGGCCCCACACTCCGTTAACACAACTGTCCTTAGGCTTTAGGTTTTACCTACGAGGACTTAAACCACTGGATTTACTTCCCTAGTTTTTCACCCCTGGTCTTATCACCCCCCTGGTTTTATTTCCTAACTTTACCCCTAACTGCATGCCCTCATCCCAGACACCTTGCATTACCCATGTGGCCTTAACCTCATGGCCTGACCAACGTAGCTTCCAATCTAGCATCCCCCCATTGCCTTCTGCTTTTTGTTTTACTCATATGGCCTTAACCTCCTGGCCTAATCTGCCTAGCTTTAACCTCTTAGTATTGAGCCGGTGGTGTTAGCCACCTAGCTGTATTCAGGGAGGCCTTAACTTACTGACTAGCCACCCAGCCTTTTCAATTGCTTGGCTTCCTCACTAGTCTTAAACTCTTGGGTCTGTTAACTTAGATTTACCTGCGTGCCTTTTGAACCTCCTGGCCTTACTATCCAGTATGAATCTCCTAGCCTTATGCACGTAGTGCTGTCATTACTGGTGGGAGCCACCATGCCCTGCCTGAACGCCTGCTTTTAACAACCTGAACGCACTCAGCAAAACTTCCTAAGCTCATTGGCTTCATCAAGTCACCGTATCCTCATGGTATTACAAACCTGGTATTATCTATCTGGCTTTATTAACTCCCTGGTCATACTGAGTTTTAATTTCATGGCCTAATCATTCTTCCCTTACTCACCTGGGCAAAATTTCCCCCGCTCACCATTATCCACCTGTTCTTACTCACTTGGCTTCAATTTACTGCCCTTGATCTCTGTTCAAGACCCATGTGATGTTGCCCATGAGGCCGTATGCCACTGCCATTACTCCCCATCTTATTTTGCGGCCCCAGCCATGCCCCGTTAGCCTTACCGACCTGGCCTAACCCTGTCGACCTTAATCCCATGGCCCTACAAACCTAGATTAGCCACCTAGTATTCCCACTTAGTCTTACCAACCTTACGTGACCCACATGGCCTCCACACTTGGTTTACACAAGTGTCCTTAAAGTTCTGGTGTTGCCTACCAGGTCTAAACCACTGGATTTATCTCTGTAGGTTTACTTCCCTGGACTTATCGCTTTGCCCTTATTCTGCAGACTTACCCCCACCCCACCCACAGACTTAGACACCTCCAATTAGCCACCTGGATTTACCCATATGGCGTTAACCTCATGGCCTCATTCACCTAGATGACCAACATAGCTTACCAGCATGGCATTCCCACCTGTCCTTAACCTTTTGTCCCAACTCACATGGTGTTAACCACCTGACCTAGCTTTAACCTCTTACTATTACCCAGATGGAGTTATCTACCTAGATATGTTTAGGGAAGCCTTAACTTACTGGCCTCAGTCACCCCACCTTTTCAGTCTCTTGACTTCCTGACCCAGTCTTAACCTCATGGTTTTGCCAATTTAGATTTAACTACCTGCCTTATAAACCTCCTAGCCTGTTGCATTCAGTATGAATCCCCTGGCATTATGCACCTGCGTTACCCACCTGTCCATACCCCACTGGTGTAAAGGTCATGTCTTAACCAAGCAGTAGTACCGAACTGATCTTACCTTCATAACCTTCCAGTCGCTATTCACAATTCATCTCATTTTCTGGTCTTTTCTATTCTATTGCTACCGGCCTCAAGCTGGTATCATTATCCTCTGGCCTTACTCCTGGTCTTCATTTACTGGCTTTTTACTTATTGTTCTTAATGCATAGCCTATCTACATGGCCTTAGCTACTAGTCCTCAGCGCCATGGCTTTCATTCTTTGGCCTTACCCATCTATTTTTATACTCCTGTGCTTGTGCACCTGTCGCTACTTACCTGGATTTATAAAACCAGCCTTACCATCTTTCTGTTTAGTGTCCTGGAAGTGACCTCCTAGCCTTCCCCATGAAGATGTACACACCTAGTGTCAGCTCCTAGCTTGACATAGCCCGTATTAGGTCCCCGAGCTTGTTTCCTGCATTAACCTTCTGATGTTAATATGCTTGCCTTGGGTACACAGTATTGAACTCTGGATTTAACACTGGGTCTTAATGTTTTTGCCTTATCAATCCCCAGGCCTTACTCATCAGATACTATCTTCATGGTTTCTACCATCTGGCCTTCAATACTGGCTTCATTAACCTCCTGGCCTTACACTAGTAATATGTGGCCTAACACGGATTTCTGCATCTCTCCTTAATTTCTTGGACTTCCCATGTAACTTTATACTACACCAAACCCGAGGGCTTCAGCTTCATGGATTTACCTTTTTTGTCTTACCAGCCTGGACATTTCCACCTCGATTTACCAACTTGGACTTTACCTCCTGAGTTAGCCAATTTGCCCTTATTAATTTTAGTGCCTTCTCCACATTGGTCTTAATTTCTTGACCTTAAAAAATGGGCTTAGCCATTTGCCCATAACCCCTTGATTTCAGGTGTTAGGCCTTGTGCCCCTGCCCTTGACTACATCCCTTGATTCTCTAAGTCAGAACTGCGTCTCAGAAGGCTGGGGCGTTTTGGTCACTGGAAGTAACCACAGGTTCGGCATTGCTCCAGAGACCTAGGTGTCCTCCTGTTGTTGCTGGAATCCTCTGCCTGACAGTGACCTTTTTGTCTTTTTATGATGTTATTTTGTAGACTCCTCTAACAAAGATAATTTTGGTAAAAAACGTTTGCTTTATAATTCTTGTAGATGCTGTTCATTAATGTTATTTTCTGCAGGCTCGTCCAATTGAATGCAATAGACAAGGCTTGTTTTGAGATAAAATCTTGCTCTGTCACCCAGCGGAGTATAGTGGCACAATCTTGGCTCCCTGCAGTCTCACTCACCTGGTCTCAAGCAATACTCCCATCTCAGCCTCCTGAGTAGCTGGGAGCATAGGTATGCACCACCCTGCCTGGCTAATTTTTGTATTTCTGGTAGAGACAGAGTTTCATCATGTTCCCCAGGCTGGTCTCAAGATCAGACCATCCACCTGCCTCCTGAAGTGATAGGACTACAAGCGTGAGCCACTGTGCCCTGCCGAGAAGTAAGTCTTTATAGATCAAACCTTAGTCCCGGAAAGGGTAAGTGAGCCTGTTTTGGAACTATGTCTATTGATACATGTTTTAAGTTTGATATATTTTTGTATTTGATGATGGTGTAGCCTCTTGTTCACTATGGAAACTAGCCCTGGAGGAGTTTTCTTGCTCTGGGAACCTTCACGAGTGATGCTGGGGCCTCATAACATTTAGGAGGCACCTGCAGATGCACACCATTAGCTGTCTTTAGTCTCCTTTCTAAGTTATATATACTATTTGCAAAGGTTCAGAAAATGAGGAGAAAGGTACAGAAGAAAAGATCACTTGTTTTTCTTCCCCCAAATGATAATAAGTAGTTCACCAGTGCTGTGGACTCTTCCAGGAGGATCCTGTGTGACCAGGGACAGCAATACCATTTAAAATGAAAGAAGGATCCACCAGGGGCCTCAGTGCACAGCTTATTCAAAGTGGGTATCTTCTTTGCCAATGAATCTTGTCTGTAGCGGATCTTAAAGTGTTGATATTTTTCTTTTTCTTGAGGAATCTGGGGAGGAATTGAGCTGAAGAGGTTAAAGTCACAGCTCATCAATGATCCTGTAAGTTGCAGAAATTGCATTTTAGATCTGAAAATGCCACTGCCACGAGTATCTTTGTGTGTGTCTGTGCTTTTGCTTACTTCTTCAGGTAAACTCTTAGAGAAAATTGCTGGATGGAAAGAACACACATGTTGGAAGCACTGACATGCAGTGTCTCGCTCATCTTAAGACTGCATTGGTATCAAGCTGTGATGGTTTGCACAAGAAAACTATAGTGCATTCTGTTATAATATTAGGGGGTAAAAGATCAGCCTGTGGACAAGCCTACCTATCCTAAGAATAATTGGCTTTGTAGAAGGCCAAGTCATTGTGAGTGCTCTGAACCATCTCTTCCAACTCACATGTCTTAGGTAGACTAGGAGCCCAATAGCCTTGAAGTGTTAATGGTTTTAAGTTCTGGTTAAGCATCATGATTTCTGATGTTTCTAGTTATTTGTGTACATAATATCTTTTTACCATGAACAGTAGCCATTCCTAAGTGGTTTCTCAACTTTGGGAAGGTTGGAAAGTTATGACTAGGTAACTCCATCTGGTCTTGTGCCACGTCTGTGCCCCTGCTCATCCATTCTTTTCTGCCCAGCACTCGTGTGGAAACGAAAGCTTGGTATGTACCTCCAGCCACCACTGTCCACATGAAATCTGGTGCACATTGCTTCCTTGGGACCTTTCCTGTGCCCTGGTTGGATCTCTTCCCTCAGGCAGAGAAGAGAGGCTTCGAGGACTTGACTTCATGACCTGAGCAAGGTCTTGGCCTTCGAGGAGCTTCCGGTGCCTTGCAGAGGTCAGGAGCTGCAGGCTCAGCGGAGTGCAGTCCATACTGCACTCCGCTGGGCCTGCCAAGTGGCTAGCGAGATCTGTGCTGCACAGATCTCGCTGGCCACTTTGTCCCCTTAGATTGGAATCTCCAGGCAGTGGGCAGCCCTCCCTGTGTGCTCCCTTCATGAAGGAGGTGGGGGTGGTGTGGGGATCCTATTTTCCTGCTGAGGGTGATCCTTGATCCTTTACTGCTTGTTTTCCATGGATAGAAATTACATTTAAAGAGTCCTCTTGGGATGAAGGTACAGTATTTTTGAGCTTGTAATCTTGATCTGTAGCATTCACAGATTGCTTGAGAGAAATTGTTTCAGTGTAACTAATAGAACATTTAACATTTTCAGAAATTTCAAACAACATCTTCTATTCAAGTCATGAAGGTGAAATAATAATGAAAAAGATCACCACTGCGTTTCCTTGGAAATGATAGTCTCATGTGGTATTGATGTTGAACTCCTCCGTCACCTAGATCTACCCAAGTAAGCTTTCTTTTGATCGCATTGTGGTTATCTACTTCAAAATTCATGTAACAAATCTGTGCTTAAACCTACAGTGAATTTAATTGTCAACCAGAGTTGAAATGAAAGGATTAGGAAATAAAATCCTCTGGTGTGAATTCCTTGCATTGTGGAAAACCTTCTGTTTCCCACATCTCACCTCCCTTTTTGCTTATCTGGAGTGTTTCTGCAGTCTCAGTTGTTCGTCATGGCTGTTCTGCTTCCGCCCGAGCATCGGGACAGGTCAGCTGTGCTCCCAAGGTCAGTGGGCAGCGACCGCCTCAGGCCCTGCAGCTCACCTTGTAGTGCCCTCTTGTTTCCTGCCAGGCACCAGGACCCCTGCCCGAGCACTCCATCTCATCTGACTTCCAGCTCAGAAGCTGCTATGTTAAAGTTACTTTAAAACAGTAAGTGACGTGCTCAGGTTCCTTGAACATTTTGAAGTTTGTAAAGGTGCAGTGACATCCCCGCTCTGCTCCATTCCCCGTTCTCTCCTACCCAAGTAGGTGAGCACTGTACTTTGGTGTGTTCATTCCAGATGATTATTTTTAACAAAATTGAGAGTGTTTGTGTTGGTTGAGTGTGCGGTCCTCCCTTCCCCAGCAGATACTGTTCTCAGCAGTGGGGACACGGGTGCCAGAGGGGGCGTTTCACCCCCAAGTGCACTCTGTGTGTGGACCTGAGGATGCGTCGAGGAGGGAGCCAAGGTGTTATTTTCAGCACAGCTACTGCCTGCCCTGAGCCTCAGGAGCCATCGCGTTTCGTAATCAAAAATTACTGCTTCTCCTTGTGTTCTGGCCCTGAGTGCCTCCACCCTTTGTGCTCTTCTGTCCCCTTGTCCTCAGGCACAAGAGCTTGGGCTGCACCTGGGCTGTTTTCATCCTCTTGTGCTGCTTCACCCGGAGATTCATTTTATTTCTAGTCCAGGAGTTTTGAGCATGACTGTAGGCTGTGTTTTCGCTCCTGTGGGCTGCTCGCTTTGGTTATTTATTAGTATTTCCTTAGATGAAGGGTCCAGTGGGCTCCTTCTGGTAGTCCACACTGCAGTGTCCTTTGATGGATCTGTCTCATGCTCACAGGTCATCACCATCTGCCCTGGGTGCCTTGCATTGGTAAGTAAAGTTAGAAAAGCTGGAGAGGCACTTCTTGAGTCAGACCTTTTTTGAGATGGAAACTTGCTCTGTCACCCAGGTGGGAGTGTAGTGCTGCAGTCTTGGCTCACTGCAACCTCTGCCTCCAGGTTCAAGTGATTCTCCTGCCTCACCCTCCTGAGTAGCTGGAACTACAGGTGTGCATGCCACCATGCCCAGGTAAGTTTTTTGGGTTTTTTTTTTTTTTTTTGTATTTTTAGTAGAGATGGGGTTTCACCATGTTGGTTAGGCTGGTTTTGAACTTCAGATCTCATGATCTGCCCTCCCCAGCCTCCCAAAGTGCTGGGATTACAGGAGTGAGCCACTGTGCCCAACTATTGAGTCAGATCTTAAAGGTGAAACAGAAGCTGTCCAGGTAAAAAGGGTGGAGAAAGCATAGGCCAGAGTAAGACTGGAGCCCAGGGATTGAGCGGGGACTCACAGTGTATTGCTTTCTGTCTTTCTGTCTCCTCCACAAGGTCCGTTCAGTGTTGCTTTCCGGTTGTCAGGACTGATGCATTCAGAATTCCTCCGGAGAATTACAGGAAGAGTTGAGTCCCCCGAACCAGTATGACATCACCATGCTGAGAAGACGCCAGAACTGCCTACTTCGTCCCTTCTCTAGGGTTCCTGGGAAAGTGGATCCTCTTCTGCTCCTGCTGGGAACTTGATCTGGATATAGAGCAGCTTTTCATAAACCTGTTTGCCATTTATATGTCCTCTTTAGAGATTCAGATATTTTGTCCATTTTCAAAATCAGATTATTAAAACTTTTCCTGTAAAGTTGTTTGAGCTTCTTATATATTCTGGTTATTTAATCTGTTGTCAGATAAATAGTTTGCCTTTTCTGTGTCCTAGACCTGGTTTTCTTAATATTTTTGCACATCACAGTCTCCCAGAAGCATGTTAAGCTTAGGGACTGTTGTGTTTCTCTTCCTTCTTCTGCTGCTCCTGTGAGCGGTCCGTTTCCAGATTTCTCCTGTGCGTATTAGGGTTCTCCAAAGATACAGAGCCATTGAGAGAGATGTGAGATGTATAAAACATCCATTGCAAAGAGTTAGTCTGTGTGATTGGGTGAGGATGGCACGGCCCAAATCTTGATGCTGATGTCTTAAAGCAGATTTTCTTGTTCCAGAAACCTCAGTTTTTGTTCTAGCAATCTTCACCTCTTATGTCAGCCACACAGATATTATTGAGATAATGTGAGGGGTGTGTGTGTATAGATACATGTACGTCTATGTCCGCACATACAAATACATGTGAAATTACTTCCATGTAAACCAGTAAATGTGTGTAAATCAGTGCCTAGCACATAGTGGGTAATCAAGAAATCTGCTATATCCTCATAGAGTGGTTTCTGCCAATATTACCAGTTACTTGGGATGCTGAGGAGGGAGGATTGCTTGAGCCTAGGTGTTCAAGTCCAGCTTGCGCAACATAATGAGACCCTATCCCCCAACTCTCTCTCTCTCTCTCTGTCTGTCTCTCTCTCTCTCCCTCCCTCTCCCCCCTCTCCCTCCCACAAATCTCCCTTCCCCCACCCCCCACCCCTCTTTGAGATGGAGTTTCATTCTGTCTCCCAGGCTGGAGTGCAGTAGTGTGATCTTGACCCACTGCAGTCTCCACCTTCTAGATTCAAGGGATTCTCTGCCTCAGTCTCCCAAGTAGCTGGAATTACAGGCATGCACAACTGCTCCTAGCTAGTTTTTGTAATTTAGTAAAGAAGGGATTTTGTCATGTTAGCTAGGCTAGTCTCAAATTCCTGACCTCAAGTGATCTGCCCACCTCAGCCTCCCAAAGTGCCGGGATTACAGTTATGAGCCACTGTGCCCTGCCCTCTCTTCTGTTTTTTAAAAACCACTATTTGCTGTGTGTATTATTGTTCTCATCATTACTTGCAAAACTTTTTGTTCTTTTATGTGTCTCCTGCTGTTCCGTGGTTCTGGTTATCTGTAGTTATGTAGAGGGAGGGAAAGATTTGAAAATGATGCTAATATATTTCCTATATTTCCTCACTGAGTCCTGAGCCTGATTGGTGAGTGAGGTCATGTTAGTAAAAAAAGGAAGGCATGGGAGTGAGACCATTAGCTTGTGCTGGGCAGCAGTATATTTGGGTCCCATCTGTGAGGTTCCTAGGAGAAATCACAGATGCTTCTGGAAGTAGAGGTCCTACTCACCGATTGGGGAGTAGGTTAGATGCCCTCCCTGAGCTCTCAAGATGGAAAGAAGGCTGGGAGTGGGCAGTGGGGACTGGAGTGATTGGGGACCGGGTAACAGAAAAGAGCAAGTGTGGTGATTGAGAAATGGCATTCCTGCTGAAGCTTTCTGCACTGTTGTATCACTGACTTGTGCATGTGTACCTTCTAGATGTGCAGGCACAGGGGTAAGACTGGTGGAGCAGGGCCAAGTCAAGGCTGGATAGGACTTGTGTGGCACCAAACGAAACTAGTATTAAAGGCTGGACATGGTGGCTGCCACCTGTAATTCCAGCACCTGAAGATGCCCAGGTTGTCTAATCACTTGAAGTCAAGAATCTGATACCAGCTTCGCCAACATTGTGAAACCTCATCTTTATTAAAAATACAAAAAAAAAAAAAAGTTAGCTGGGTGAGTTGGTACATGCCTGTAGTCCAGCTCCTCAGGGAGGCCGAGGCAGGAGAATCACTTTAACCCAGGAGGCGGAGGTTGCAGTGAGCCGATATAGCGCCCCTGCATACCGGCATGGGCAACAGAGGAAGACTCCATTAAAAAAAAATTTGATATTAAAGCCAGTCTTGTAATTTGTGCAATTAGTTTTTCACACAGTTCCAAAGAAGCAAAGACTCTCTTGATGGCTGGTTGTAGACTCAAGGAAAATTGATGATGTAAGGAAATTTGGAGAATTTGTATAATTTGTAAATGATCATTTCATCCCTTTTTTTTTTTTTTTAAATCAGCATGTGAATCACCTGACCTATGTTTTCATTTAGACTAGGACAGGAATTCTGAGAGCAATTTTCAAGGGGAATCTGGTCAAACACATACAAATTTTATTAATTACAAAAATAACGAATTTTTGCTTTCATTTTAAAGTAATGCTCATGTGACTTATTGTTTCAGGATATATTAGTTAGTAGTATCAGCTTAGACAGCAGTGAAAGAGGACTTACATGGTAAATCATGTATAGTGGGTAAAGAAAGTGGAAACAGGATGAGTTAAAGCAAGACAAATCTTGAGTCAGTATTTCAGAACCTTCAGATTTAGCCTAGATGTTCTGAAGACTTTAGTCTTTACTTGGTATTTTATCTTTAATGCTTTTTGTTGTTGTTGTTGTTTTTTGAATCGGAGTTTTGTCTTGTTTCCCAGGGTGGAGCGAGCGCATTGGCACAATCTTGGCTCACTGCAACCTCCGCCTCCCGGACCCAAGCAATTCTCCTGCCTCAGCTCCCGAGTAGCTAGGATTACAGATATTCACAACCATGTCTGACTATTGTTTGTATTTTTAGTAGAGATGGGGTTTTTCCATGTTGGCCAGGCTGCTCTCAAACTCCTGACCTCAGGTGATCCACCCACCTCAGCCTCCCAAAGTGCTGGAATTACAGGTTTGAGCCACTGCACCTGGCGTACCTGGTTAATTAAGTCATTTTTGCAGAGACAGGGGTCTCTGTATGTTGCACAGACTGATCTTAAACTCCTAGCCTCACATGATTCCCCCCTTCAGCTTCCCAAAGTGCTGGGATTACAGGCATGAATCACCATGCCCAGCCTCATTTTTTAAAAAAATTAACTCAGTTTCCATTTCCTATTATAGAAATACCATCAAATAGAAAATATCCATGTTAAGTAGGATTTCCATGAAAAAGCAGCAAATCACAAAATCTCCCTTCCTTGATGTTTATTCATACCTTTTACCGTTTTTTTTTTTTTTTTGAGGTGGAGACTCACTCTGTTGCCCAGGTTGGAGTGTAGTGACACAACCATGGCTTACTACAACCTCTGGCTCACTGAAACCTCCACCTCCCAGGTTCAAGCAGTTCTCCTGCCTCAGTCTCTCGAGTAGCTGGGATTACAGGTTTGCACCACCACACCCAGCTAATTTTTGTATTTTTAGCAGAGATGGGGTTTCACCATGTTGTCCAGGGTGGTCTCGAACTCCTGTATCTGCCTTGGCCTCCCAAAGTACTGAGATTACAGGTGAGAGCCACCTTGACTGGCCCCGTAATACTTATTCATTCTAGTAACATTTATTTTGTGCCTACTATGTGCAGTTACTAGATTAGGTTCTGAGAATGAACAAGATGAGACTCCTGCCGAAGGGAGCTTCTGTTCTAATTCAGCATGAGTTTGGGAGGAGAACATGCAGACAAGCAATTCAGTAAACAACAAGCTGATTTTTGAGTGTCATATCTCCTTTGAGAGAACCAGGCAGGACGAGGCAATGCAGAGGAGCATGAGTCCCCCTTCACAGGATGAGGGAGAATTTCTCTGCAGAGCTGATGTGTGAGCTGAGGTCTGAAACATGAGAAAAATCCAGCTATGGCAGGAGATGTGGGAAGTCCATTTCATGCAGGGAAGAGCATGTGCAATGGTCCTGAAGAGGGAAGCCACTTGGCATTTACAGGAGCAGAAAAGAATCCCAGATGCCCGATGCACAATGAGCAAGAGGAAAAGAATAGAGGTGGCAGGCAGGGTCAGGTCATGCTAGGATTGGTTTGTTTTTTAAAGAGACATGGTCTCACTCTGTCACCCAGGCTGGAGTGCAGTGGGGCAATCATAGCTCACTGCAGCCTCAACCTCTCCTGGGTTCAAGGTATTCTGTCATCTCAGCCTCTTGAGTAGCTAGGACTATTGGCAAAAACCCCACCAGGCCTGGCTAATTTTTTTCATTGTTACTAGAGATGGGAGTCTTGCTGTGTTGCCTACGTGGGTCTCAAATTCCCAGTCTCAAGTGATCCTCCCATCCTGACCTCAAAAAGCACTGGAAATACAGTTTTGCACACTACATCTGGCCAAGATTTGGGGTTTAAAAATGCTTTACTTTTAATTTTTGTGGGTACATTGTAGGTGTATGTATTTATGGGGTACATGCGATGTTCTGATACAGTCATGCAATGTGTAATAATCACATCAGGGTAAATGGAATACCCCTCACCTCAAGCATTTATCCTTTCTTTGTTTTACAAAGAATTCAATTATGCTCTTTTCCTTCCTTCTCTCTCTCTTTCCTCTTTTTCTTTCTTTCTTTCCTTCTTTCTTTCTCTCTTTCTCTCTTTCCAGATGGAGAGTAGCTCTGTCTCCTGGGCTGGAGTGGAGTGGTGCAATCTCAGTTCACTGCAACATCCACCTCACCCCCACAGGTTCAAGTGATTCTTCAGCCTCAGCCTCCTGAGTAGCTAAGACTACCAGCACATGCCATGGAGACAGGCTAGTTTTTGTATTTTTAGTAGAGACAATGTTTCGCCATGTCAGGCTGGTCTCAAACTCCTGACCTCAGATGATCCTCCTGCCTCAGCCTCCCAAAGTGCTGGGATTAGAGGTATAAGCCACCACTCCTGGCCTCTTTTAGCTATTTTAAAATATACAATAAATTATTGTTTACCATTGTCACTCTGTTGTACTATAAAGTACTACATCTTATTTATTCTAACTGCATTTTTATACCCATTAATTAGTCCTTTGCACTCCCTCCAGCCCACTACCCTCCACAGCCTTTGGTAACCGTCATTCTACTCTCTATTTCCATGAATTCAATTATTTTAATTTTTAGCATCCACAAATGACTGGGAGCATGCAAAATCTATCTTTCTGTATCTGCCTTATTTTCGTAAACAATGATCTCCAATTCTACCCATGTTGTTGCAAATAAAAGGATTCTATTATTTTTCATGGCTGAATAATATTCTATTGTGTATATGTACCACATTTTCTTTATCCATTCACCTTTTAATGGACACTTAAATTGCTTCTAAATCTTGGCTACTGGGAATAGTGTTGCAATAAATATAGAAATGTAGGTGTTTCCTTGATACACTGATTTTCTTTCTTTTGGGTATACACCCAGCAGTAGAATTACTGTGTCATAAAGTAGCACTGTTTTTAGTTTTTTGAGGACCCTCCAAACCATTCTCCATAGTGGTTGCACTAATTTACATTCCCACCAATAGTGTGCCAGTGTTCCCTTTTCTCCACATCCTCATCAGCATCTGTTACTGCCTGACTTTTGGATATAAACCATTTAAACTGGGGTGGGATGATAGCTCATTGTAGTTTTAATTTGCATTTCTCTGATGATCAGTGATGTTGAGCACCTTTTCATATACTCATTTGCCATTTGTATGTCTTCTTTTAAGAAATGTCTATTCTGATCTATTGCCCATTTAAATCAGATTATTAGAGTTTTTTTTCCTACTGATTTTGTTTCCCCTGAGCTCCTTATATATTCAAGGGTTATTAATCCCCAGTCAGATGGATTCAGGATTGGGTCTTGTCTTTATTTTACACTCAATTCTAAACCATTAAATGCTGTCAAGTGGAGAAGTGACGTAATATTGTATTGGAAGATGACTTTGTGTATTTGCTACCTATTGCTATGTAACATACCAGATGGGCATGGTGGCTCACGCCTGTAATCCCAGCACGTTGAGAGGCCAAGGCAGGCGGATCTCGAGGTCAGGAGTTAGAAGCCAGCCTTGCCAACAAGATGAAACCTCGTCTTTACTAAAAATACAAAAAAGCCAGGTGTAGTAGCACATGCCTGTAATCCTAGCTACTTAGGAGGCTGAGACGGGAGAATCACTTGAACTTTGGAGGCAGAGGTTGCAGTGAGCTGAAATCACACCACTGCACTCCAGCCTAAAGGACAGAGTGAGACTCCATCTCAGGAAACAAACTAACAAACACACACACACAAACAACAACAAAAAACCACCCCAAGGTGTAAAGTCACAATGATGCTTATTAGTCTTCTCACAATTCTGGAGACTGACTAGACTCACCTAGGCAGTTCTGGCTCAGGATGTGGTTGCCTTCAAACAGCATGGAGTTAGAGTAGTGTCAAACATTTCCTCGCTCAAGTATCTCCTGGTAAATGTGGGCTGTCAGTCAGGGCATCAGCTGGGGCTATCTGGTGGAATACCCACACGTAATCTCTCTACATGATCTGGGCTTTCTCACAAAATGGTGAATGGGTTCTAAGCACACCCATCCCAGGAAGGAGAGCCAAGTGGAAACAGTATCATCTTTTATGACCTAACTTTGGCAGGTCATGAGCAACACTTCACTGTATTCTATTTGCAGAAGCAGGGGACTATGGTCATTTTCAATGGAAGAGAAACTAAATTCTATCTTTTGATAACAAGTGTAAAAAAATTTGCAGACAACTATTCATAATAGTGAAGAGATGGAATCAACCTAAGTTTCCTTCCATCAATGAAAAAAAGAATAAAGAAAATGTGGCAGCCAGGAACAGTGGCTCACACCTGTAATACCAGCACCTTCGGAGGCCAAGGTGGGCAGATCATCTGAGATCAGGAGTTTGAGACCAGCCTGGCAAACATGGC
>CAUYLG010035763.1:0-12059 GCA_963573385.1 Cacajao melanocephalus
CACCACCACACCTAGCTAAGTTTTTGTATTTTTAGTAGAGACAGCGTTTCACTATGTTGGCCAGACTGGTCTTGAAATCCTGACCTTGTGATCTGCCAGCCTTGGCCTCCCAAAGTGCTGGAATTAACAGGTGTGAGCCACCGTGCCTAGCTAGAAATTTATTTTTATTTTTATTTATTTTCTTTTTTTAATGAAAGAGGATGAGAAAGAGGGAGAGAGAACAGGAGTCTTGCTCTATTGCCCAGGCTGGAATGCAATCTAAAAATAGGTATTAAAGAGCTCTTTTATGCCAATAATTGTGCTTAACAATGGAGACAGGAAAGAATAAGGGAAGAAAATAACAAACAGCCAACCAATATTTCATTTAAATCTGTGAAGTGCTATGCAATTGCTGAAGAGCGATTTACTTCCAATTATGTGATCACTTGTAGAATAGGTGTAATATGATACTGAGAAAAATGTGTGTTTTGTGCATTTGGGGTGGAGAATTCTATAAATGTTTATTGAGTTTACTTGTTCCAGGTCTGAGTTCTTGTTAATTTTCTATCTCGATCTGTCTAATGTTAACAATGTGGTGTTAAAGTCTCCCACTGTTATTGTGCGGGAGTCTAAGTCTCTTTATAAGTCATTAAGAACTTGTCTTATGTATCTAGGTGCTCCTGTATTGGGTGCATATATATTTATCATCATTAGCTCTTGTTGCATTGATCCTTTACCATTATGTGATGTCCTTCTTTGTTTCTTTTAGTCTTTATTACTATTAAAGTCTGTTTTGTCAGAGACGAAAATTACAACTCCTGTTTTTTTTTTTTTTTTTGCTCTCCATTTGATTGGTGAATCTTCCTCCATCCCTTTAAGTCTTTGTGTGTCCTTGCATGTGAAATAGATCTGGATACAGCGTACCGATGGGTTTTGACTTGTTATGGTGCTACTTTTTACCTTTCGGTAAAGATAAAAAGTCCCATATTTCTTGGAGACTTTGCTCATTCCTTTTTACTCTTTTTTCTCTAATCTTGTCTTCTCGTTTCATTTCACTAAGTTGGTCTTCGACCTCTGATATCCTTTCTTCTGTTTGATCAATTCGACTGTTAAAACCTGTGCATACTTCATGGCGTTCTTGTATTGTGTTTTTCAGTTCCATTAATTCATTTATATTCCTCTCTAAATTGTCTATTCTAGTTAGCATTTTGTCAAACCTTTTTTCAAGGTTCTTCGTTTCTTTACATTGGGTTAGAAGATATTCTTTTAGCTCACAGAAGTTTCTTATTATCCACTTTCTGAAGCCTAATTCTGTTAATGGAACGCACTCATTCTCCATCAGGCCTTGTTCCCTTGCTGATGAGGAACTGTGATCCCCTGTAGAAGGAGAGGCATTCTGATTTTGGGTATGTTCAGCCTTTTTACGCTGGTTTCTTCCCATTTTTGTAGATTTATCCATCTGTTGTCTTTGTAATTGCCGACTTTCGAATTGCGTCTCTGAGTGGACGTCCAACTTGTTGATTCCCAGTGCTGAAATCTGAGCAACCCACTGCGCCGGCTAAAACAGCGGCGTTAAGATTTGTGGTGCTTTTCTGCCCGGGAATCTCCGGTCTGTCTTCCCTCTTCAGTGCCTTTTTCAATCAGCTGAATGGGCAGCTCTGCCTTCCCGGAGCTCCAAACGTCGACCAAAAGGAGACCCAGTCCCGTTTACTCTGCACCGAGAACCGCCACGCCGGCCACAATAATCGTGCTGGTGACCCATGGGGCTCCTCTGCTGGGAATGTCCTGGTCTGTGAGCAACAAAAATTCGTCTGAAAGTGTGGCATCCACTTGTTCTCCGCACTTTCACTGGGAGCTACAGTCCTGAGCTGCTAGTAATCAGCCATCTTGGAGCTCTCCTTTTTTTTTTGCAATAAGGTAGAAATGCATTTCTTCAAATGTGTCTGGGTACTATATGCCTATTTGTTTGGGGTTCACCAAGGGTACTCTAAGTTGAACATTATAGTTGCAGGCAGGATTCTAAAGTTAGAACTGTGTGTTGACTTGCTCTAAATGATTTCCTTTGCTTTCTAAACAAGGCGGAGAAGGATGCTAGGGAATTAACTGAGGTACAAACCTTTTTTTTTTTTTTTTCTGAGACAGGCTTGTTCTGTCACCCAGGCTGGTTGCAGTGATGTGATTCTCGGCTCACTGCAGCCTTAACCTCCCAGGCTCAAGCAATCCTTCCACCTCAGCCTCCCAAGTAGCTGGGACTAGAGGGGAGCTACCACCACACCTGATATTTTTAAAATAATTTTTTGTAGAGATGAGGTCTCACCATATTACCCAGGCTGGCCTCAAATTCCTGGGCTCAAGAGATCTTTAGCAAGTAACTTCTCAATGTCACATTTGTTTTTCACTGGAAAAATCGGGGCTAGTGTAGTATTTTTCTCATGTGGATATTGTGAGAATTAAACAAGGAGTTATAACGTAATATTTATGCAGCACCCAGCCCAACACCTTACTAACAGCTGGTACTCAACATCAAACAGTATTTCTTTCTTTCAGATTTTAGAAAAATAGTTTAAAATCTAGAGTCAATTAACCTTCTTATGACCTTGTTAAAGGGTCTGCTTACATATGCTGCTTGCCAGATGGCCCACTTACAAATGAGAAGCCAACAGCTCACCTGTGATAAATCAGACCATTGAAGGTCAATGCAGTGGAGTAAATGGGGTTCACATAACTGAGAATGAGAATGTGCAACTACACAAACCCTAGGAAGCAATTTTCAGTGACAGGGTGTGGTAGAGTGACACAAGAAAATCATGAGTCAGAAGACCTCAATTTGACTCAGCTCAGCACGTAATACTTAGCCTCTTTGAATGATTTCTTAGTTATGTGTCTTAGGGAAACTACTTAAGCTCTTTGGACAATTATTTTTCTCATCTGTAAAACTGGGATGAGAATATACAATTCACAGTGCTATCACAGTGACTGCACAGAGTAGGGGCTCAGTAGATTCAGTGAGGGCTGCAGCTAGGCACTGTGAATACTAGTTCCTTTCTCATTTCCTATGGCTAAAGAGTAACAACAACAGGAATACAGTCAGGGCAGTCCCTTAGCAACCTTAGGATGTATGTGCTTGATACAAATCGGTCACAAATTGTTCAGTGCACAGTAAGTTCTCACTTAATGCTGTTGATAGATTCTTAGAAACCGTGACTTTAGGTGAACTGATGATAAAATCAATTTTACCATAGGCTAATTAATATAAACAACAGTTAAGTTCCTATGGCATATTCCTGGTCACAGAAACATCACCAAACTTGTAAATAAAGACTCAAGCCAGGTGTAGTGACTCATGCCTGTAGTTCCAGCTCTTTGGGAGGCCAAGGCAGTCAGATCACCTGAGGTCAGTAGTTCGAGATCAGCCTGGCCAACATGGTGAAACCCTGTCTCTACTAAAAACACAAAAATTAGCCTGGCTTGGTGGTGTGAGCCTGTAATCTCAGCTACTTGGGAGGCTGAGGCAGGAGAATCACTAGAACCCAAGAGGCAGAGGTTGCAGTGAGCAGAGATCATGGCACCGCACTCCAGCCTGGGCAACAGAGCAAGATGCCGTCTCAAAAAAAAAAAAAAAAGACTCAAAGCATTTCCAATATTAAATATTGACATAAATGTGAGTTATATATGCATTTAAGAAAGATTGGGCCAGGTGAAGTGGCTCATACCTATAATCCCAGCATTTTGGGAGGCCAAGGCATGCAGATAATTTGAGTCTAGGAGTTCAAGACCAGCCTGGGTGACATGGTGAAACCTCCATTTTTACAAAAAATACAAAAATTAGCTGGGCATGGTAGTGTGCACCTGTGGTCCCAGCTATGAGGTAGAAGGATCACTTGAGGAGTCTGGGAGGTGGAGGTTGCAGTGAGCTGAGATCATGCCACTGTGCCCCAGACTGGGAGACAGACCAAGAACCCCCTCAAAAAAAAATTAATAAAAACAAGTAAGATAATAGTAATAATATTATTATTATTATTTTTAGAGACGGAGTTTCACCACGTTGGCCAGGCTGATCTTGAACTCCCGACCTCAGGTGATCCACCCCCATCAGCCTCCCAAAGTGCTGGGATTACAGCCATGAGCCACCGCGCCCAGCCCAAGTAAGATAATTATTTACCTAATTTTGGTGAATCAGTGAGTAGCAGTGGTCATAGCGGTGGTGGGTTAAACCAAGGAATAAATGTGTGCAGAGTGAAAATTGTAAGGAGCAACTCCTCCCACCGCACAGTTTAAAAACAAGAACAAATTCAGCAGGCTCCCTGAGTGCTTTCAGACCTCATTGTTTATTGCGTCTTTGTATGATGATCATCTACTTTACGAATTTTTATTATACAATAACTTATATTCATTCATTCATTCTCTGACTTGTTTATTCCAGTTCAGGGTCCTGAGGGGCCAGAGCCTATTCTGACAGCTTAGGGAACAAAGTGAAAACCAGCCCTGGACAGGACGCTATCCCATCATAGGGCACACACGCAAGCGTGCACACACATACACACACACTCACTCAGACTAGGACAATGTAGACACGCCAGTGAACTTCATGTGCACATCTTTGAGATGCGGGAGGAAACCAGACTACCTAGATAAACCCCAGGCAGACGCGGGAAAGGGAGAATGTGCAAACTCTGCATGGACAGTGGCCACAGCCAGGAATTGATTCTTCCCAGTCCTGCCCCATCAACATTGTAACAAAACAACACTGAGTGAAACAATGTTATTCTAGCATCTAAAAGGGGACCACTAGGGGTAGAAATCCAGTCTGTGCTCCAGGTTGTGCAAAAGGGGCCTTTTTTTTTTTTTTTTTTTTTTTGAGACAGTCTTGTTCTGTCACCCAGGCTGGAGTGCAATGGCGTGATCTCGGCTCACTGCAACCTCTGCAATTCTCCTGCCTCAGCCTCCTGAGTAGCAGGGATTATAGGAGCATGCCACCACACCTGGCTAATATTTGTATGTTTTAGTAGAGATGGGTTTTCACCATGTTGGTCAGGCTGGTCTCAAACTCTTGACCTCAGGTGATCCACCCACCTCGGCCTCCCAAAGTGCTGGGATTACTGGCATGAGCCATGGCGCCTGGCTGGGGCCTCTTTTCTAATTTGTACAAAAGTGCTCCATTCTCTACCCTTGTTTCTGCCTCACTTTCTGTTTCTTCCCACTTTCCACAGGAGCTCGATGACTTTATATGCCATGATCCCTCACTGCAGTGCCCACTCTAACCTACCTCATACATATTAGGCCATCTGTACCATTTGATTCAGCATGAAAATCCTAATCTCGGCTGGGCGCAGTGGCTCACGCCTGTAATTCCAGCACTTTGGGAGGCCGAGGCAGGCAGATCATGAGGTCAGGAGTTCAAGACCAGTCTGACCAACATGGTGAAACCCTGTGTCTACCTAAAATGCAAAAAATTAGCTGGGCGTGGTGGTGGGCACATGTAATCCCAGCTACTCAAGAGGCTGAGGCAAGAGAATCGCTTGAACCCAGAAGGCCGAGGTTGCAGTAAGCCAAGATTGCACCACTGCACTCTAGCCTGGGCGTCAGAGCAAGACTCCATCTAAAAAAAAAAAAAAAAAAAAAAAAATTCCTAATCTCTCCTTCAGGACTCTTCCAAGAGGCGAGTGCTAATTGCATAAATAAATTTCAGCTAAGGTATTGACAAGACCTTTCTTTAGTTATAATGTCCACTGGGATTTTCACAGGGGTTTCCAGTGCTCTAACCCACAGGAACAAATAATGTGAAGGTTTGAGGTATCGAGGCAAAGCTAACGTAGCAAAGCAGTTTGAAAACAGGATTTTTTGGTCAGGCATGGTGGCTCACGCCTGTAATCCCAGCACTTTGGTGGGTCACGAGGTCAGGGGTTCAAGACCAGCCTGGCCAACATGGTGAAACCTCATCTCTACTAAAACTACAAAAATTAGCCTAGCATGGTGGTGTGCGCCTGTAGTCCCAGCTACTCAGGAGGCAGAGGCAGAAGAATCACTTGAACTCAGGAGGCAGAGGTTGCAATGAGCTGAGATCACACCTTTGCTCCAGCCTGGTGGCAGAGTGAGACTCCATCTCAAAAAATAGTAATAATAATAAAAGGAAACAGGATTTTTTTTTCACACAGCATATCCTACCTGCCCACTCTGCTAATGTGTAAAATTGGAGGTGGCATTGCAAATAGACCAGGAAGTAGAAGCTGCATACATGTAATGACCAATCCTTCCTGGCCATATCAGCCAGTCCATTCAAAGAGTCAACAAGAACTTTGGACCTTTTTCTTACCCCAGAGGAAAAGAATGTAGAAGGGGCAGATTTTGTGATATAGTGAAAAGAGAACTGCTTTGAGGGTTTGGAAACTTGGATTATATTCCTGCTTTCATCACTAAATAGCTTTGTGGCCTTGGGAAAGTCGGTTATGTGCTTAGACCTCAATGGCTCCACTGTGGACTAAGAGACTGAATTAGACACTCTCTCAACTCTTTTCAGCTCTAACATTCTATATTGCTTTTTTTCCATTGCAAACTGAATGGCCTGGGAGATATAAAAGCAATGTTGAATTACAGCTTTCAGAGAGCTAAGGCCTGGCATGGTGGCTCATGCCTATAAACTCAGTACTTTGGGAGGCCGAGGCAGGTGGATCATGAGGTCAGGAGATCAAGACCATCCTGGCTAACACAGTGAAACCCCGTCTCTACTAAAAATACAAAAAATTAGCCAGGCATGGTGGCATGCACCTGTAGTCCCAGCTACTGCAGAGGCAGGAGAATCGATTCAACCCAGGAGGTGGAGGTTGCAGTGAGCTGAGATCGCACCACTGCACTCCAGCCTGGGCGACAAAGCAAGACTCTGTCTCAAAAAAAAAAAAAAGTGTATCTGTCAAGATGAAACAAAGTTTGAGAATTCCATCCTAAAGGATGCATTCTAGAAATGATTAACTAGGGTTTCACTTTTCAAAATTGGCTTGCTTACTATTAACTTATATGTAAAATTTAATTCAAAAAGATTCATTTCTGTCCCAGGACTTTTTTTTTTCTTTTTAAGAGATGGGGTCTTGCTCTTTTGCCCAGGCTGGAGTGTAGGCATGTTATCTCAGCTCACTGCAGCCTCATCCTTCCATGCTCAAGTGATCGTATCATCTCAGCCTTCTGAGTAGCTGAGACCACAAGCATGTGCCACCATTTTTGCTTATTTTTTTGTACAAAGTCTCATTGTGTTGTCCAGGATGGTCTCAAACTCCTGAGCTCAAATGGTCTTCATGCCTCAGCCTCCCAAAGTGCTTGGCACGAGCCACTGCGCCCAGCCTGTCCCAGGACTATTTCTGGGAAAAGGATCTGGTTGGCAAACGAGAAGTTATTTGTGTCTTCATATTTTTTCATCTTCCAAAAGGCGAAATTGGTAAGAAAGAAGCAAAGGCTGATTTTATTTTATTTATTTATTTCTTTTTCTTTTTAATAAAAGAAAATTGCACTGAGACAGCCGCAATTTTGCCTATTTTTATTTTTATTTTTTTTCTTGGTACCCTTTAATTCAGTTAACGCCTACAAAGGCTAATTTTAAAAGAACCGTTAAATCAATCTTTACAATCTTTATCAAATCCTTTTTGATATCAAATCTATATTGTGGAAGGTAATAATAAAAATATTTCCAAATTAATTCAGAATTCTGAGTAAGGACCTTTCACATGATGTCTTGGGTTAATCATCTAGTGGTATTATGTGAAAATTTTCTCTTCTTGGCAATAAACAAAATGTTTTGATCAAATAGATAATAGGCATAATTGCTTCAGGGTCTTAAAGTAGCAGCATTTATAAATGCTAAAAACTCTGCTTAAATTTTAACAAGCCTATTAGTTTAGTTATTTCCCCTGATAGTGAGTAACCCAAAGGGCCCTGTTTCAACCTAATATATACATCTTAGCAGAGTAAGCCATGAAAAAAGTAACACAATATCTGCTTATAATTCTCTGAGACTGAAATTGAGTTTATACTCTAGGCAGTGAAGTAGTTTTAAACTATTTAAATAGAACTGTACTCTACTACACATTGACAGGAAAAAAACTACAATTTGTCTTTCTTTTTTTTAATTGAGGCAGGGCCTCACTCTGACGTCCAGGCTAGTCTCGAACTTCTGGGCTCCAATGATCCTCCTGTCTCAGCCTTGTCTTCCCCAGTGGTGGGGACTATAGGTGTGCCACTGTACCTGGCTATTCCTCATGTCTTCCTTTCTTTTTTTTTTTTTTTTTTTTTCCCTGCAGTCTTACTCTGTCACCTAGGCTGGAGTGCAGTGACATGATCTCGGCTCACTGCAACCTCCGCCTCCTCGATTCAAGCAATTCTCCTGTCTTAGCCTTCCAAATAGCTGGGACTACAGGCACATGCTACCATGCCCAGCTAATTTTTGTATTTTTCATAGAGATGAGGTTTCACCATATTGGTCAGGCTGGTCTCAAACTCCTAACCTCAGGTGATCTACCCACCTTGGCCTCCCAAAGTGTTGGCATTACAGGCATGATCCACCATGCCCGACCTCTTCATGTTTTCTTAATGAAGTCGAGTGTGGTGATTATTACATTGGTGTTATGTTTTAAATTTATGTTATGTTAATGCTCTGAGACTACTCAAGGGATCTTTCATTCTTTAGAGTGATATATAAATGTTGGACTACAAAGTTATAGGAAGAATTTATTTCATTTCAAGGTCAGGGTTGTGGTGGTTAGATGAATATTTCAGAAAAAGAAATACACAATATAGGGAATGCAAATTTGGAAAATTTCTCCTCTCATGTATTACCTGGCACCTACTATTCAATATATTTTTCTTGACGGACTGACAATTAATGAATGAGTAAATTATATCAATCCAGGTCTGTCCTCGACTCTTATCCCAACTCTGAATTAATAATAATTGTTTTCTGAGCTTCAACCAGTGCTTTCAGATGCTTTCACTCCCAAATTTTGGCAGCTGGAATGGTTTTTAAAGTGCCTAATTAACAATTTGTTAATAATTATCTCAATTATTTCCTTCTCCCTTCTATTATTTTAAGGTGTCTTTATACTTTCCAAGTCTTCCTACTATTTTTCATTCCTTAGGTTAGTTTTCATTAAATAAAAGAGAAAAAAAGTTTTTCTCTCTGCCTTTTAATAAATGTGACCCTTTCTGTCATCCTTTCCTTGATCCTTTTCAAATCAGCAGCACTTGCCATAAGTCACGGCTGACAGACAAGAAGCCAAGTGCAATGGCTAAATTTAAAAAGCAGTGTTCGCACCTGTTGTTAACCGGCAATGACCAATCTCACGCCTAGGGTTTCCTCCAAGCCCTGCCTCCCACCAAGTACAACCCATAGCCCAGATTCTGTGCGCTCATGTGTAAATAAGTACTGATGAAGATTATACACATTATATCAAAATTGAGGACAAATATAACTTTTTTGGGGGGTGGGGGATGGAGTTTTGCTGTGTCATCCAGGCTGGAGTGCAGTGGTGTGATCATGGCTCACTGCAGCCTCAGTCTCCTGGGCTCAAGTGATTCTCCCACTTCAGCCTCCCAGACACCTGGGACTACAGACATGTACCACCATACCAAGCTAATTTTTAAATTTTATGTAGAGATAGGGTCTCACGATGTTGCCCCCAGGCTGGTCTCAAACTCCTGGGCTCAAGTGATCCTTCCAGCTTGGCCTCTCAACATGCTGGGATTACAGGTGTGAGCCACTGCATCTAGCCCCTAAATACAGCATTTTGACAGTATATTAGTTTAGTTTCATAGAAGCTGAAATTTGGGCAAAACCCAGCATGATATAAGGATGTATCCGACCTTGAAGAAGGAAGACTAATATGGCTCAGTATTTGATGAATTTTTGAAGACTTTTAAGGGACCAAAATAATTTTTTTATACTTGCCATACTTTGTGAAATTCTTTTAGATATCAGCATTGGAAGCTCCTATAAATATAAGTGTTGTATAAAAGAGGCAATCTAAGAAGTAACTGACATCATCTAAAGTTAGCTTCAATTAATTTGCCAGATTGGCACCCCTAACCTGGAAGAGCTCTGTAGGAGAAAGATAGTAACATAAAAACAATTCTGATATGAAATACACATGGAATGGTGAAAAAAGGGAACTGTGGCCCAACCAGCCAAAATAGCCTAATTAAATAGATCTGATAATAAAGGCATATGACAGACCTCACAGTCAGATCAGCTCAGATCCAGGACCAAGATACTGAGATAGAAAGTCAGATAACAAATTATGAGAAGATACAAGAGGGTGGGTTTAATTTTACTGGGACATTTACTCACAGATGAGACCAGGTTGGTATTCAAAAGAACAGCAGGACAGATGGCTATAGGGAGAATAGGAGCAAAGAGTGGAGGTTGGAAGTGTCAGGGCATGTTCAGGGTATGGACAGTAGATACCTGGGCAGAAGGCCCGCATGGTGGCTCACGCCTGTAATCTTAATACTTTGAGAGGTTTAGGAGGGTGGACCACCTGAGATCAGGAGTTCGAGATCAGCTTGGTCAACATGGTGAAACCCTGACTCTACTAAAAATACAAAAATTAGCTGGGGGTGGTGGGAGGCACCTGTAATCCCAGCTACGCAGGAGGCTGAGGCAGGAGAATTGCTTGAACCCAGGAGGTAGGGGTTGCAGTGAGCCAAGATCATGCCACTGTACTCCAGCCTGGACCACAAAGCGAGACTCCATTAAAAAAAAAAAAAAAAGCTATATGGGCAGAAGATTACTGAGAGAGAGGAGCTACTTTACCATTTTGGAATTTTGTTGTAGTTCAACCCTATTAGATAAAGTTATTATGATCTTTGGGCACTTTTGAATACTCTGGAATGGATGGTGTTGGATTCCATAAGAATGTGAGTCAAATTCTTATGCATTAGGAGGTGTGGTTTATTTAACTGTAAAATTAGTGTCCCACCCCTTGAATCACTTCCGATAGAGACAAAAGACTTCCTATATCAAGAAGTCTAGTAAACAGAAGATTACCAAAGGCTACAAGTCAATAAAACACAAAAAAGGACAGCTTTAAAGTTTACTGCCAAACTCTCAGAGAAACTTGAACAAAGACAATCATATTTGAACAAGCCCTTCCCTTCTCAACTCAATGTTTCCTGGAGTTCAACTCTCAACAGAAAACACTTGCAGATTGGATGTTCCTGACCTAAAAGAATGTTAGATTTTAATGCCACTAAGTTATAAAATGAATGTGGAGTCTGTCATCCTTTGGAGACCAGGACATGAGCCTCCTGCCACACCAAACGTTTTACAGGGACTATATGAATCTATCTCTGACTTATTATTTTTACTTACTTTTTTTTTTTTTTTTTTTTTTTGAGACAGAGTCTTACTTTGTTATCCAGGTTTGAGTGCAGTGGCCCTATCACAGCTTACGAAGCCTCCAACTCCTGGGGTTTAAGGGATCCTCTCATCTCAGCCTCTTCAGTAGCTAAGAGTACAGGCATGCGTCACCACACCTAATTTTTTTAAAAAATTTAATTTTTTAAGAGTTAGGGTCTTGCTATGTTGCCTAGGCTTGTAGGTTCACAATCTATATTAGAATAAGGAAAATGGGAGTGTTGGTGGAAGAAAAAAGAAACAAAAATGAGGAAGGAAAAATGTGTGTGTGTGTGTGTGTGTGTGTGTGTGTGTGTGTGTGTGTGTGTGTAGTGAGAATAGATATAGGTAGACAGGAAGAGATATGTACTGCAGTTTAAGAGCCCTGGCCGGGCGCGGTGGCTCACGCCTGTAATCCCAGCACTTTGGGAGGCCAAGGCAGGTGGATCACGAGGTTAGGAGATCGAGACCATCCTGGCCAACATGGTGAAACCCTGTCTCTACTAAAAATACAAAAATTAGCCAGGCGTGGTGGTGGGCGCCTGTAGTCCCAGCTACTCAGGAGGCTGAGGCAGCAGAATACTCGAACCCGGGAGGCGGAGGTTGCAGTGAGCTGAGGTGGTGCCACTGCACTCCAGCCTGGCGACAGAGCAAGACTCTGTCTCAAAAAAAAAAAAAAAAAAAAAAAAAAAAAAAAAAAAAAAAT
>CAUYLG010035764.1:0-67650 GCA_963573385.1 Cacajao melanocephalus
GAGGCTGAGGCGGGTGGATCAAGAGGTCAGGAGATCAAGACCATCCTGGTCAACATGGTGAAACCCCGTCTCTACTAAAAATACAAAAATTAGCTGGGCATGGTGGTGCATGCCTGTAGTCCCAGCTACTTGGGAGGCTGAAGTGGTAGAATTGCTTGAATCCAGGAGGCGGAGGTTGTGGTGAGCCGAGATCGCGCTATTGCACTCCAGCATGGGTAACAAGAGTGAAACTCCATCTCAAAAAAAAAGAAAAGAAAAATGAATAAAATAGGTTTTATTCATCTAAATTAAAAAATAGAGGACAATAATGACAGCCAAACATCTCAAGCCATCACAATATTTTTTTGACTTTCTGAATTTGTCACAAAAGACATTTTCATGATAATTCAAGAAAATATATTTCGTTTCCCTGAAAAAGCATATGGTATTAGTGAAATTTATTAGAATCATATGTCTACATAATTTATTTATGCTGACTAAAATCCCCTTTTAGCTATTTTGAAAGTGTTAAATTAAAAAATGCATAAAATATTTGTCCATAATGGTCCATAAGAAACATATAGTTCTTAATATTGTTATATATAATGTTTTATTATACACTGAAAGTATAACAAATATATTTATTTTAACACATTCCACTCTGTACTTAATAGGATTATGATCAAGCTTTCAATATACCATTCAGAATTTTTTTTGATTTCCTGTATGTATATGATTTACTAAATAAGACAATTAAGAGATTTAAGCCCTAGAAAGTAATGGGAATTCCAATTTGTGTTATGCTATTTCTAAAAACATGATCCTAAAACATTCTGTGTGTATACAATATTCAGATATTTCATGGCATTGCTCTTTTCTGAAAGATGTTAGAAAAAATTTAAAAACAGTTTATAGGAAGAGTAATATATATTTATATACTCGTGCATATATTTTAATTTTGGTTATTGACCTTCAATATTTAAATTTTATTTTTAAAATGCTGTTTTAACAGTATCCATTATTTTACCTCAATGTTCCTTATTCATTCAGCACTTTTATATGTTTCTTTCTCTAACAGAGTGGACTAAAGCCCCATGACATTCACTAGAGTAATAAATGTTTATCCATTAGTCATATCAAGAGCCTCATAATTTTAAATAAAAAATAATTTTCATGATCAATAATCCTTCAATTTGGGTTTGATATGTGTTCATCTGGCATTTTATAAGGGCACATTTTCTTGCATTATGCATTGGTTGTTCAACGTATATGGAGTGGAGGATAATGATCTAGGGTAACTTTTTTTTTAAATCATGTAGTTCATCACACAGCATAAAGTAAGTTTTAATTAACTTTTGTAGCAGTCAAAAATAAAGCTGTGAGTGCAAACACATGAAAACAGAGTAAGATCAAAGTTTCTTAATGTCATATGCAAAAGTTGTATGACTTTCTCCCAACCAGAATAATGTAATAGACAATCTTCTAATTTGATATATTCATTTTTCTTTGAATTTGCTTATTTTCAAGACTTAGAATATGTTTTTCTGAAAGAAATCATCATGTGGAATAGGGATGTATTATAAGTTCCTAACATTTTTTTTAAAATGTCATTTTACTTTCACGTGTTAGAAAAGTGCTGATTTTGAAGAAATCCTTGAGAACTGCCCTTTCTGTAGTAATTTTACACAAAAAAAAATCAGAAAGAAATTAACTATTAAATGATTCAGACATGTATTCAGTTAGTCACAAGACTGTGTTTGATCTGCTCTTTTCAGTCCTTTAGTTGTACTGAAAGCACAAAGAGAGGAAAATATGATAATTAACTGAGCATATAAGAGCTTCTGATGACTAAATTGATGTTTCAGTCTCTTCATCAGGGAGTATATTTATCATAACTTCTACTTTTTAGTTAGTTTTACAACATCTTAAAAAGGATAAACTATCATCACTATAATTTATTCATTTCCATGATTATACAGATGGCAGTTACTTGAAACCCGACATTTGAAACTTTAATATTCTCTTCATTAATGTTTCTTTCTCATAAAAGGAAATGAATCATAAAATAGTGAGTAGGCAAGGCAAATGATGTTTGTTAGTTAAACCAAAAATTTACTTCTGGCTGGGCTCGGTGGCTCAAACCTGTAATTCTAGCACTTTGAGGGGCCGAGGCAGGCGGATCACAAGGTCAAGACATCTAGACTATCCTTGTCAAGATGATGAAATCTCATCTCTTCCAAAAATACAAAAATTAGCTGGGCGTGGTGGTGCCTGCCTGTAGTCCCAGCTGCTCGGGAGGCTGAGGCAGAATTGCTTGAACCCTGTAGGTGGAGGTTGCAGTGAGCTGAGCCTGGTGACAGAGCAAGACTCCATCTCAAGAAAAAAAGATTTCTAAATTTTAACTGATTATAGTTAAAATTTGAGTTATAACTTTATCCTACATTTAAGTTGATGAAGACAAAAAAGCTTTTTCATTCAAGCATTTAACCTGGAATGTGTTTGAATTTTCCCTATATACATTTTCCACAATTTTTCAAAGAAACCTCTCTTTGTAATATTGCCTGTTTGTAAAACCATATTTCAGCCACTTTCACTATAAATACTTAAAATATACAGATGTCTCCAAAATACTGCTCGTCCTGATTAAAGCAATGGAAATTAAACAGTAACCATTTGACATTCACTTGAGGGGATTTTTGCAGCATAAAAACCTAAATTTGTCTGTAAACTTAATAAAAAAAAGAAAGAACTTGTCTAAAAGTAAAGGTGCAGAAATATAACCAGAGTAAAAGATAAACTGATATGAATAATTAGAGATACAGGTGTGAAATGCAGAAACAGATACACAGAGAAATACAAAATGTCCAACGCAGGTTCCTACCTAAAAAGAGCTGTTTTCAAGACACAAGAAAGATAATTGCCTAAGGAATCAAATTTTAAGTTTGATTAATTCAGAAAAATGATAAAAAAAATAACTGAGAATTTCCATTAGAAACTTTTAGGCCAGACTTGGTGGCTCACGCTTGTAGAATAAAAATTTGGGAAACCAAGACAGAATAATTACTTGAGCCCAGGGCTTCATGACCAGCCTGGGCAACATGGCAGAAATCCCATCTCTCAAAAAACAAAAAAAATTAGCAGGACATGGAGGGGTGTGTCTGTAATCCCAGCTACTCTAGAGCCTGGGTGAGAGAGCAAGATCATCTCAAACAACAACAAAAAATGATGAAGAAGGTAGTAGATTAGCAAATAGAATATATAGTTGAGTATTTTATTCAGAATAGACAAGGATTTTCACAGTAAGTAAACGTTATTTTACTAATAAGTAATCTTCAGATGCTCAGACAAGTAAGCAATCTATGGAAATATTTTTTATAAATTCAAAATATGTTCAGTATTTTGTAGAATAGCAAGAATTTTCACTTTTAATAAAATTGACATCACACAGTGAATCTGAAGAAATATGACTTTTAACAAGGTTTAAATATTTAAATTTTATCTAAGAAATTGAAATGTTTTATATTGTATCCATTATATTTATTTATAAACTAAAATAAACCATTTAAAATTACTTCATTAAATAAAACTATATGTATATATGTATGTATGCATACATACATATCCTGTTTTTGTATCATACAAAATGTTACTTTTTATATTGCAATAACAATTTGGTTAATATCAATTATGCCTTTCCTATTGAAAAATAATGTAAAATTAACATATAAAATGATTTTCTCAAGGTATTTATCAAAAAATTTTATCTGAATAATGCTCTTTTTTATGAAAATTTTTATTTCTAGGAAATTATGTGTAAATTTCTTTTAGAAATACAGCCTAAAACATTACTGGCATTTTATTTATGCATACACACACACACATACACACACACAACCCTTAAACAATGCAGAGGTGCCAACCCTCCATGTAGTCATATATTAAAACAATTTTATTGACATCTAATAATTATACATATTTATGAGGTACATGTGCTATTTTGATATGTGCATAAAATGTGAAATGATCAAAACAGTATTTAAAACATCCATCACCTTAAACACTTAAAATTTATTTTTGTTGGAAGCATTTCAAATCCTCTCTTCTAGCTATTTTGAAATATTCAATATATGTTAATTGTTAATTATAGTCACCCTACTATGCTATTAAACAGTAGAAATTACTCCTTTTATCTAACTGTATGTTTCTACCCTTTGACTATCCTCTCTTCATTACTTCACTGCCATTCCCAGCCTCTGGTAAATATTATTCTCTGTACCTTCATGAGATAAACATTTTAAAGGGTAAAACTTCTTTTTAAAACCCCACACATGAATGAGAACATGCAATATTTGTCTTTCAAGGCCTGGCTTTTTTCACTTAATATAATGACCTCTAGTTCTATCCATGTGGCTGCAAGTAATATTTGATTCTATAGCTTAGTTACTGTGAATAGTACTGCAATAAACATGAGGGTACAGGTATCCCTTTGATATACGGATTTGCTTTCCATTGTATAAATATCCAGGATGGGAGTCTGGGAGTCTGGAATTTCTAAAAAATCTATTTTTGTTTCCTGAGACACTCTCCATGGTTTTCCATAATGGCTGCACTAATTTACATTTCCACTAATAGTGTAAATTTCCTTTGATCTGCATCCTCACCAGCATTTATTATTTCTAATTTTTTTTTGTCGTCTTCAAAGTAGCCATTCAAACTGGGGTAAGATAATATCTCATTGTAGCATTGATCCCTGATGTTAGTGATGTTGATTACTTTGTTTTATATCTGTTGGCCATTTGTACGTCTTCTTTAGAGAAATGTCTATTGAGATTATTTGCCCAATTTTTCATGAACTCATTTGTTTACTTGTTTTTATGCTTCTGAGAATTGAGTTTTTTTTTAATTCCTTATATATTCTGAATATTAGTCCCTCGTCAGATGAATAGTGGGGAAATATTTTCTCTCACTCTTTTGCCTCTTCATTCTGTTTCCTTTGTTATGCAGATTTTTAAAATTTTAATATGTTTCCATTATGTATTTTTGTTTTTGCTACCTATACTTTTGAGGTCTTAGTCATGAATTTTTTGGCCTAGTGTCCTATAGCATTTTCCCTTTCTTTTTTTTTTTTTTAGTAGTTCATGGTTTGGGGTCTTAGCATTTAAGTTTTCAACCCATTTTCAATTGAGTTTTTGTGTTTGATAAAAGATACGGATCTAATTACATTCTTCTGCATATGGATATCCAGTATTTTTAGCACCATTTATTAAAGAAGTTGTCTTTTCTTCAGTGTACATTCTTGGCATATTTGAAGACAATCAGTTGACTATAAATACAAGGATTTACATCTGGTTTGTGTGCTCCATAGGTCTATTCTTAAACCAATACAATGCTGTTTTGGTTACTATAGTTTTGCAGTATATTTTAAGTCAGGAAGTGTGATACCTCCAGCTTTGTTCTTTTTGCTCAGTATTCCTTTGTCTATACAGGGTCTTTTGCAGTTTCATATGAATTTTAATATTAAGAGTGTTTTTCCATTTTGTAAAGAATGTCATTGGCATTTTGATAGGGATTGCACTGAATTTGTAGATTGCTTTGGGGGAGGTGGTATGAATATTTTAAAAATATTAATTCTTCTAATCTCTTAGCATCAGATGTCTTTCCATTTGTTTGTGTCCTCGTTAATTTCTTTCATCAGGGTTTTGCACTTTCCCTTGCAAAGTTCTTTCTCCTTCCTGGTTAAATTTATTCAAAGTTGTGTTTCTTTTTTTTTGTACCTATTGTAAGTAAGATACAATTCTTGATTTAGTTTTCAGCTAGTTTCTCATTGGTGTATAAAAATTCTACTGATTTTCTTATATTGATTTTGTATTCTAAAAGTTTACTGAATTCATTTTTCAGTTCAAAAATATTTTGGTAGTGTTTTTATTTTATTACATATATAAGATTATGCTATCTACAAAGGACAACTTAACTTCCACTTTTCCAATTTGGATGCTCTTTTTTTCCTTTCTCTTTCCAGATTGCTCTGAAGACGATTTCCTGTACTATATTGAATAAGAGTGGGTATCCTCTTGTTCCAGTTCTTAGATAAAAGGCTTTCATTTTCTCCCCATGCAGAATGATGTTAGCTGAAGTTTGTCATTTATGGTCTTTGTTTTGAGGTATGTTCACTCCGAACCTAATTTATTGAGAGTTTTTTTTAATCATAAATGATACATTGTATTAAATGCTTTATCTATTAAGATAATCATATGAGTTTTGTTCTTCATTCTGTTGATATGATATATCATATTTATTGACTTGCATATATCAAAGTATACATTTGTTCCTGGAATAAATCCTACTTGATCAAGATGTATTATCTTATTGATGTGTTGTAAGGTTTGATTCGCTAGTACTTTGCTGAAGATTTTTGTGTCTTTGTTCATCAGGAATATTGGCCTGTAGTATTGTGTGTGTGTGTGTGTGTGTGTGTGTGTGTGTAATCACATGGCTTTGGTTTCAGCATAAAGCTGGACTCATAGCATGTTACGAAGAATTCCTTTCACTGTGTGGCTATACTGGTGCATTTTATCAAACTTGCAAAGAACTAATGACAATTGTCTGAGAACAGTTGTCTGAGAACAATTGTCATTAGTTCTTTGCAAGTTTAATAAAATACACCAGTATAGCTACACAGTGATGGGCTCTTCTTTGTTGGGAGACATTTTATTACTGATTCAGTTTTGTTACTCGTTATTGGTCTGTTCAAATTTTCTATTTCTTTCTGACCTAATATTAGTAGGTTGTGAACGTCCAGAGGAAATTTCTGTATGTATGCATATATCTGTATAGTTATAGATATAGACACACACACACACACACATATGTATACACATATACACCATGTACTATATAGCGTGTGTTTTTTTGTTGGATGCATATATATTTAGAATTATTATATCCTCTTGTTGAATTGACCATTTTACCATTATATAATGACCTTGTCTATTTATAAGTATTTTTTAGTTTTTAATTAAAAACTTAAAACTTAGCTAATCCTGCTTCTTTTTGTTTCTGTTTGTATGGAATATCCATTTCATGTCTTCATTTTTAGTCTATGCACATTTTTACAGATGAAGTGAGTTTCTTGTAGGCAACACATAGTTCAGTCAAGTTTTTAATGTTATCAGTCAATTTTTATCATGTGAATAAAAAATTTAATCTTTTTATGTTGTAGATTGTTATTTATAGGATAGAGCTTATTCCTGTCATTTTTATAACTGTTATTTTATTGTTTTCTATGTTCTTTGATCCTTTCTTTTTTCTTATTACCATTGCAATTTGGTGGTTTTCTGTAGTGGTAACATTTGAGTCCCTTCCTTTTTAATCATTTTATCTGCTCCACCCATGTGTTTTATATTTTTTTGTGTGTGTTTTCATGATGTAGATATCATCCTTTTGCTTTCAGATGTAGGAGTCTCTTAAGCATTTCTTTTATGGCCAGTCTAGTGGTAATGATTTCTTTTAGTTTTTTCTTATCTGGAAAATACCTTATTTGTCCTTGATTTTTGGAGGATGGCTTTGCTACATATGGTATTCTTGACTGTCTGTACTTTTAATATGTTATCCCATTCTTTCCTGTGCTTAATGGTTTCTGCTAAGAATTTAGCTGTTTGTTTGACGAAGATTCCTTCACATGTAACTTGATGCTTTTCTCTTGCTGCTTGTTAGTATTCTTTGTCTTTGATTTTTGACAGTGTGATTACATCTTGTTTTTAATATCTTTTTGGTTAGATATATTTGGACATCTTTAAGCTCCAGTATCTGGATGTCTGTATCTTGCAAGATAAGAAATTTTCAGCTATTATTTCATTAAATAGGGTTTCTATGTTTTTGTCTGTCTCTTTTCCTTCTGGAACATTCAAAATTCGAATATTTGGTTGCTTTATGAAATCACATACGTCAAACAGGCTCTCTTCGTCCTTTTTTTTTTATTTTCTTTTTGTCTGACTGGTTATTTCAAAAGACCTGTCTTTAGGTTTAGAAATTCTTTCTTCTGCTTGATCTAGTCTATTGTGGAAGCTCTCAGTTTTATTTTTATTTAATTAATTGAGTTCCTCAGTTTCTAAAGTATGGTGTAATTCCTTTTTATTATACGTATCTTTTTGTTAAATTTCTCATTTAGATTGAAAATATTTTTCTGATTTATTTGTATTGTTTGTGCACTTTTATATCTCACAAGCTTCTTTAATATCATTTTGAATTTATTTTTAGGGATTTCAATAAAAATATTTTGAATTTATTTTAGGGATTTTAATAAAACTATTTAGAATAATTTTGAAAATGATTCTTTGTTGCCAGAGAATAATTATGTTTCTTGTCATGATTTCTGATTTTTTCATGTTTCTCTCCTCAATATGCTAATATTTGCAGATCTGATGTAACAATTGCTTATTCTCATTTTACGGATTGGCTTTCATGGAAAAACATTTTTCCTGTAGATGTCCTTATAGCATTGGTTGGGCAGAGCAGTTTGACTTTGATTCTTGATGGGTACAGTATTGCAGTCTCTGTCTGATTATTCAGCTGTAATCAGCATCAGTATTGTCTGTGTCATACTCAGAGGCTTAGGCTACAGTTTTAGGGGAAGGCTGTGGTAAGGCTTTACTGTAAATAAGACCATTAGGTGAGTAATCCTTAGACACCAGTGGTGTCAGCAGCAGGCTGTGTGTGCCAGTCATGGGGCACCCAGATGGTGTATACAGGCACTAGTGTTCCAGGTGGGATAATTCTTAGGCCTCTTGGCGGCTTCTCATGTATTTACAATGATAGTGTTTATCTGGGTAGGTGGATGGGTACTCAGGACTCTTGCTCTGTGGTGTTGCCAGTAGTGTTTGTGGGCTAACCCTTAAGACTTCTAGCAGGATGCACAGGTGTCAGCAGTTGTGGCAACTGGATGAATAGTTCAGTCCTGAGGACCCAAGTTGGCAAGTGCAGATGAGTGCTGTTAACTGTGGTGGCTGCAGGCTAAGAGGGCCCATCCTCAGGCTTTCAAGAGGAACATGCAGGCATTGGTGGTGACAAGTGGAACAGGTGAATCTTCAGAGCCCCAGACAATGTGTGCAGTCACCAGTAGGCTAAGGGCCCATTCTCAGTTCCCCAAAAGGCATTTAAAGGTACTAGTGGTAGTGGTGGAGGGGTCAATCCTTACACCCTCAAATGATGCAAGCAGGCACTGTTAGGGGCAGTGCCAGTTTGTATGGACCTGTCCTCAGGCCCCCTGATGGTGTGCATGGGCACAGGTCGTGGCTGGTTCATCTCCATACCCCTGGACAATGTATGGGGCCCTGGCAGTATGAACAGGCCAGTCCCCAGGTTCCTAGAAATCATGCATGACTGCTTGTAGCTTCAGGCCCCTGAATAATGTGTGCAGACACTGGAAACGGTAGTGCCAGGAGAAGTGGGCCTGTCCTCAGGTCTCCCCAATGTTATCTGTAGGCATAGGCTATGGTGGGTAGATCAGGCCTCCAAATGGTATGCTCACATCCAGCAATGATAGTGGTGGGCAGTGAAAACCAGTTCCCAGGCCCATGGATGACGCACATAGTTAATGGCTGTGGGTGTGGTGGATCTGCTGTCAGGTTTTCCTGGTGGTGTATGTGGGCACCAGGGACAAACAGAGGGGTGGGTTAAACCTCCAGGGCCTGAACAAACCTCACAGAGGCGCCTGAATCTGGTGGTCAGGTGGGCCTGTCCTCAGGCCCCTGATGGTACACAGGTTTACTAGCTGTGGCAGGCCAGGTGGATTGATCCTTAAGCTCCTGAAGAGCATGTTGGCCCAGTTGTGGGTTGTGTTGTTGTGTGAGGCAGGCCTGTCTTCAGACCCCACGATAGTGCCCAATTTGGCCAGTCCCCAGGCACCTTGAAGCAGGCAGGTTTGTAGCAGCCTGCTGCTAGGGAGGTCAGTGTTGCAATGTTGCATTGGCTTTCAAACAGGCAGCTCTCAGGCTTGTGGGAGTATGCACTTTAACATTCTGTTCTGGCAGCAGCCTCCCTCATGCACTACATCACCCTCTTGTTTCCTGGGATACAGGAAACTGTATAGGCTAGGTGCTGAAGAACCATCTGAGCTGCTATGTCCACCCGTCGTTGTGTTGCCATAGCTTTCTAGGTGGATATGAGGGATGTCAGTGGGGCTCTAGGAATGTGGAGATGCAGGGATGGTTGGGCCCCAAGGCAGGATATAACTTATTGGAGACTGAGCTCTCAAAATGCAGCTGTGTGGCTGCTATTTGAGTCTCAAGACATGTGTGGAACCCAATGTGAATTCCCTCTCTGGAATAATGCCATCGTGTGGACTCCAGGCAGCTCCTTATACTAGTCTTGGGGCCCATGAGGGCCGAGGGGCTATCCCTGGGCTAAGGTTAGAGGAGTCCACGGTATCTTTTTTAGTGAAGTGTCTGTTAAGTTTTTTGACCCATGTTTTATATGGGTTGTTTGGTTTTCCTCATATTGATTATGTAAATGTTTTGGTAGATTTATACCTCCTTTCCTTCTTTCTGATCTTACTGGGAAAGTTTTGAATTTTTCACCAGTAAAAATGATGTGACCTGTACATCTTTTGGAGACATTATTTATTAAGTTAAAGAAGTTCCTCTTCTATTCCTACTTTATTGAGACTTTTATACTGGATGAGTGTTGGATTTTATCAAATGGTTTTTCTGTATATATTGATAAAATTTGCTTTACTTTATCCTGGTGATGTGGTAAAACATATTAACTGGTTTTTAAATGTTGGGCTAGCCTTGCACAAGTAGGATAATTTCCACTTGGTTGCAGAGAGTACTTCTTTTTATATAGTGTTAAATTCATATGCTAATATTTAGTTGAGAATCTTTACATCCATACGTATGAGGGATGTTAGCCTGTGACTTACTTTTCTTATAATCCCTCTGTTTTTTGGTATTAGGGTAATATTGGCATTACAGAGTGAGTTAGGAAGTATTGTAAAAAAACGTTGTAGAGAATGGGTGTAATTTCTTTCTTAAATATCTGGTAGAATTCACCAATTAATCCATCTGGTGCTGGTACTACTGTTTTGATAAGTTATTAATTATTAATTTGATTTTTAAAATAAATATATGCCTATTCAAAAATGAAAGATGATTTAAATTGTTCTTGGAAACTGAAAACTGGTGACAAATTAGGCTATTTTAGCAGATATTGGTTCTATTGCTCCTCTTTATTAGAAAGGGATCCAGGCGGACATTACATTTAGCTTTTTGGTTTACTCTGACCAATAGAATATAAACAGAAGGTATATGTCCATGTTAAGCCTTTTGCTTACAAAACATTATAAATTTTCATATATCTGGGAGCTACTGACTTCTTCCCTGATGACTGTATGTTCTCAAGGCTGCTGGTTCTTATTTTTTAGATTTGTCCTTATATTTAACTGTTACAGGTCTCACTTATCTGGCTTAGAAGCCAGGTAGGTACATTCATTCCAATTGAACAAACACGTTAATAAAACTTGCATGAGAAATTGAGGCTTCTTAGATAATTAAAGTGAATAAACTTTAGCACATAAATTTTGGAGTAAATATTTTTGATGCAAAGAGACTTTGTTTAATCTCATAAGGTTATAAATGTTCAAATTGCTGTGGTCCCTCTCTGGGCATGTCTCTCAGAGGGAATATTTTGTATCTTCAACATGTCAAATGGGAGCATGATCATGTAACTTGATTGGCCTGTGAAATGTAAGATGAAGATACAACTTTAGCATCTAAGAAGAAGTTTTAAGAGCCATTATGAGTTCACTACATTTCTGTTCACTCTACTTGGAAACTGACAATAGTAAAGGCAAAAGCTGTTTAACTTAATGTGCTCCAGAATAAATAGGTCTTTGAGAAAAGCTACAGTTCATCCACATTGGGCATGTCATATGAGTGAGCATTATACTTTTGTTATTGTACATTATTGGTTATTTGGAGTTATTGCCTATTTTAAATGGAGCAGTATTCTTATTAATTGTATATTGTCAAAGTGGTGGGGTTATTTTTAAAAAGATAACTAGATTAAATCTATTGAAGTAAAGAAACCTCATACCCTATATCCCTGAGAGATAATGGATTTAAAATTGATTTCAAAATTTTAGAGGTCAGTTCAAATTTTGAAGTGATGGTCATACACTTCTTTTTCCTACTTCAAGATTTATGTTACAGTTTTTAAAATGTGGCAAACATGAAATGAGTTTCAAGCAAAAATAATTAGGAAGGAAAATCAATTTCAGAAAGTTCATATCACTAATGAATTGTTTGACATCAAACCACAGAGATGGAGGCTACAATTATTTCTGCATCATTGGCTCACAGTCCCCATAAAAGCTGCTACATATTGCCAGCCACTAAAAATGATTCCGTTACCTTTTAAATTTAACTGTGTGGATTGCATGCTTTGGAAGAATTTGTCCTCAACATATAGACAAATTCAGAGTATCTGACATTACAGAGAACAATGAAAATTTTATCATTTCATATGTCTGAAATTCTAAATATTGTTTGATGATTAAATGAACCATGAAGGTTCAACACATTAATTGCATTGTTTTGGTGAGTCTATGTAAAAATAGCTTATATTTTATCCAGGAGGTTGATCTCATTTATTCCCATGACTTTGAATGCCATATATTTTCATACTCTCAAATGTATATTGCCAGAACCAGCTTGTTTTCATAGCTGCAAACTTACACATACAACCAGATGTTTCACCAGTTTGCATGGTTGTCTCAGAGTAACTTCAAATTTAAATGGCCAGAACTGAGTTCTACATATGTTAGGCAAAAAATTGTGTCTACTCCATTAATAACATCAACCCTCAAACAGTTTTAGCCAGAATCTTTATATCAACTATGATAATTCAACTTTATTATCTAAGAAATCTCATCGTTCTTTTGATACAACTTTATATATTTAAAATAAGCTCATTTCTGCTGCCTTTATGTTCAATATTATTGACTAGGAATCCTAGTACATAGTAGGTACTCCCTAAACATTCATTGAAGAGACTAACATAGACTGGATGGATTAAGTGATATAGTAAATTTATTGAATGGTCTTACGTAAACAATAAAATACTTTATAAATATGCCTTCTATTTTAAAATAAAAGATATAACATTGATTTACAGGCAATAATTTAAGAAGAAATATGTTACAATGATACAGAAAACTGTTCTCACACTCTTTCTCTTTGTTATAGGTTCTAACGATTGAAGTATCTTTAATAAGAAACTGACAAAATCACAAAAGCTGTCTTTAATTCAAATTTAATTGAATGCACCTGATAGAATAGTTTAGGTTGTGTTGTGAAACTCAGTGTTTGTTTTTTTTTTTTTTTTTTGGCATCTTAAATCATTCTTTGATATATAAATATATATATATTGTTGTGTTTTAGGTTTTGGGGTACATGTGAAGAATATGCAAGATTGTTGCATAGGTACATACATGGCAATGTGGTTTGCTGCCTTCCTCTCCATCACCTATATCTGGCATTTCTCCCCGTGTTACCTCTCTCCAACTCCCCACCGCCCGCTGTCCCTCCCATAGTTCTCCCTCACAGACCCCAGTGTGTGATGGTGAAACTCAGTGGTTTAAAATAGCCCATGCTTATTTTCTACACATACTGCATGTACGTCACAGATTGACTGGTATATCTACACTGCATTCTCCTCACTCTAGAATCTATACTGACAAAGCAGAAGTCATCTGCAACATTGCCTGTTTCTAAGACAGAGGCTAAAAGAAAAGGGAATCAAATTGGGTTAGGTTCTTCCAGCTTCAGTCTGGTAATAAGTATGCCTTCCACCCATATTTCATCAGCATAAAACACTTACTTCAGGGAGGTAGGTGAATTTGATCCTACCATGCTCCTGTGAGAGAACCAGTTAAAAGTCGTAATAAAAATAGTAATATTTATTATAGTCTACACTTCTGATCATCAAAAATTTAGTCCAATCTCCTTTACATTTTCAAAATACACACACCATATCCTCAAAAAAGTGCAAAACCTCTTCTAATCATGACATAGAGCACAAACTCTGGACTTTCTGAATGATATAAAGTGTACCTGTTTAACCTAGCAACCTATGAGCTAATAGACATTATCTGTTTTTCTACAGCCCACTTTTTACATCCAAGCATTGGGAAGAAAACAATGATTGTAAGGCTCATAAAGTAACAGTAATTGAGGCTCATAGATATTTTGACATTAAGACTTAAACTCTGCTTTTATATTCATTGTCTGTCAGCTTCACACGCTTTTATGTGAACACTTCTCTCCTGAAATGCACTGCCAAAAGAATCCAATAACAATATATAGTTGGTATTAGCAACTTTTTTTCTGCCCTCTTTTTCTAGAGCAGATCAGCAACTTCATAAGGTCGATGTCGTACTTTATAAGTTAACATATACATAACTTTACAAAATATTTTACCACAGCATGACCTGGAATTTCATCTTTCCAGCTTCTGATGTTTTCCTTACTGCTCAGCAATGAACAATTAAGCCATCTCTACATCATTTAAATGTGTCTTACAGCACCACTTCATTCCTAACACCAAGTTATGTACTAGTCACTATACTATTCTGCTTAGTACATAACTTGGTGCTAGGAATGAGGTGATGCTATAGTGCTGTTTGTCCAGACTGTTGTGCAGTGGTGTGATCTGGGCTCACTGCAACCTCTGCCTCCTGGGTTCAAGGGATTCTCCTGCCTCAGTCTCCTGAACAGGTGGTATTACAAGTGCCCACCACTAAGCCTGGATAATTTTTGTATTTTTAGTAGAGATGGCAGGTTGGCCAGGCTTGTCTGTGTTGGCTAGGTTGGTATCAAACTCCTGGCCTCAGGTGATCCGCCTGCCTTGACCTCCCAAAGTGCTTAAAGACATGAACCACTGTGCCCAGACAAATATGAACATTTTTAGACCCTGTAAATTTTTTAGCCAAATTACATTTAAATACTTAATCACATACATGGACCATTAACCTAAGTTATAAAAGTTACTTAACATTGCCATAAATTACTGCTCTTTTATTAAATGCTAATTTTATGAGGAAAGAAAGCTGTCATTAGTTAATATTGAGCACAAAACTTTAGTGAAAAGGAACAATTAAAACAATCACAATGTGTTTTATTTAAGTACACACTAAGATCACAGAACCAAGTTAGGCAATGATTTCATAGGTTCATTATCAGGCTACCAAAATGTATCAATAACACATAATCTGGACTTGGCTTCTAAAACAAGCATCCAACAAAATCATAAAAAGGGCAAACTGAGACTATTTCCCAGAAATATAAATACATTAATCTTTATCATTTTTGTACCTAACTTTTATTATAGGTTGAGAGGGTATATGTGCAGGTTTGTTATAGGAGTAAACTGCATGACACAGGAATTTGGTTATTTTAGTTTAGCTGTGAAATAACCCAGGTAATAAGCATAGTAGCCAATAGGTAGTTTTTTTTGTTGTTGTTGTTTTTTGTTTTAACTCTCCTTCTACCCTCAACCCTCAAACATATGTACACATTTATGTAAATACTTTTTCTCATTTTGTTTGGGCAACCTGTCAAACTGGTAAATAATTAGCTTGTGTCAAACAACATCTAATACAGTGTTTTGCTGTTATGGATATTCCCTCTTCCATAAAAACTAACAATGTCCCAAAATATGTTAGTCATTCCTTACCAGCATTTTTTAAACAATAAACTATTACTTGTATTACAAGTATCCCATATAGCTCTCAGAAACAGGCTACTGTAAAACAACAACAACAAAAAATCTCTTTTTTAAACAGTAGTTTGCAAAAAATAAAAAAGGGGGGACAGGGAATATAGAACCCTACAAATACAATTTAACTTAGCATTATTAACTTAAAATTTTTTAAGCTTGCCAAGCGTACAACAAATAACAGCTGCTGAACAACACCTGAATAAACAATTCAAAGAAGAGAACTTAGGGCAATTAACCTGGTGGCAAAACCCATTAACAAAAGTTGGGGAAAAGACAATGTAATAACATGGGGGAGAGGATTTGCTTGTGTCTCTCCAGGTCCAAATCAACAACCAGTGTGGGTACCATCCAGACATTTAAAGCCTTATCATGAGCAGCGGTTATCACCATTGCAGTAAATACTCCTGGATTTGTGGCAAAAGTAAAAAAATTAAAGGAAATTTCACATACTGGGATATATTTCTTTCTTTCCTTTATTGACGTATGATTCCTGGTCTTAGTATATTTTATAATAATTCAAAGAATGAAACAACTATGTTTTGCCCCTCAAAACCTAAATGCACCCAAAATAAAAAGTGGTCCTCTACGTTAAAAATATTAATTTGGAAAGTTTGCGTTTTGGCAGAGGCTGCAGTGCTGTACAATAATCCCTATGAAATTGTTATTAATTGGTTCCCTAAGGGGATATTTAGCATTAACTGCACCAGTCAGCCCTCTTGTCATAACATGGAGTTACTTAAACGGTATACAAAATGTAATAACAACTTCAAGTCAATACTCGCTGAAACAAACACCTTCATTGTTTGGAGAATTGGAGGCAAGGTAAAACCACAACCAAAAATAATTTGGCCAATATTAGAAATTAAACAAAAAGAACTTTGGATATTATTTATGTCCCTAAAACCAATAAAGGTCCTGTTCTAATCATTATTATTCATTAAAATTTGTAATGAAACTCTTTGAATTCAAAGTTGTGTTAAACCCCCTTATCTTTTGGTGATGGGAAAGTTACAGATGGATTTTATTAACTCTAAAGTGATATGCCAAAATTGTAAGCTGTTTCCTTATGTTAATGCTTCTACTTTTAACTCTCATAGTTCTATACATTAGCCAGAACTTGAGGGGGGAATATGGCTACCTGTAAACCTGTCTCATCCCTAGAAAGCATCTCCCTCAGTGCCTATTCTTACTGAAATTTTATAAAAGGTTTTAAAATGCACCCAAATATTTATTGCAACTTTAATTTTAGTTATTATGGGTCTGATTGCAGTTATGGCCACAGCAGCTGTCGCCAGAGTGGCTTTGCACTCCTCCATACAAACTGCTGAATTTGTTAACAATTGGCAGGAAAACTCCACTTTGCTGTGGAATTCTCAAACAAAACTAGATCAACATATAGCAAACCAGATTAATGATCTTAGGAAAGCAGTCCTCTGGCTTGGGGACAAAGTAGTTTAAAATATAAAATTCAATTACAGTGTGATCAGAATACTTCTGATTATTGTATAGCTCCTCATCCTTGCAACACTACTGAACACCACTGGGAAATGATTAAGCGTCACCTACAGGGAAATGAGGTTAATTTGACTTTGGCTATAGCTAAGTCCGAGAAACAAATTTTTGAGGCATCTCAGACTCATCTTTCTTTATTGCTTGGCACAGATGTTCTTGCTGGAGTTGGTGACAGCCTCTTCAACATTAACCCATTAAGATGAATAAAAACTCTCGGTGGATCAGCCATTGCAAATTTTGTTTTGGTTTGTGTCTGTTTATGCTGTTTGTTCTTAGTGTGCAGATGTTGGAGCTGACTTCGGAGAGAGACCTGACACCACGAACAAACAGTAATAGCAATGGCGTTTTTTAATAAAAACAGAGGGGGATATGTTGGGGGAAGCAGCAAAGGAGAAAGGACTTACAGAGTGCCTACATAAATTGGCTATGAGTAACATATAAACCAGGAAAAACAAACCACAACCAACTGTGGGAGGCTTCTGGGGAGGCAAACTTCTCCATGCTTCATGTTCCAATTCAGGGTGACTTGGGCTCTGTTACCATAAACATTGTGCTCAAGAATGTAAAACCCCTTTGTAGCACTAAGACGTAACCAGACTTGCAGGCTCCTTGTAACACCCATGTTCCACCAGCTGTATGTAGATAATAAGCTAAAGATAACCACATTTTCTTGTTTTGTGAAAATCCGAAACTGCCACTGTTATCAGTCTTTAGAATGACACACCAGTTCCGGATCACTGATTCACCCCACATCACGTCATCCTCTCCCCATCATCACTACACCACCTACCCTATAGATCAAAGTGATTGTAATCAATAAATACTACGGAAGATCAGAGCTCAGGGTCTCTGCAGCCTCCAGTTTGTGCACTGGCCCCTGGTCCCACTATATGCATTCTTAGTCTGTCTTTTTCTCATTCCTTGTCACTACTGAACTTGGGGTACCTGTAGGTGATGTGTGGGGGCTGGCTCCCTACAAATAATAACCATTCTGACTGGTGTGTGATGGTATCTCACTGTGGTTTTGATTTACATTTCCCTAATTGTTAGTAATGTTGGGTACTTTTTTCATATTCTTGTTGGTCACACGTATCTTTTCATGTTCTTTGCCCATTTTTCAATGGGGCTGTTTGCTTTTTGCATGTTCAATTGTTTAAGTTCCTTATAGATCCTGGATATTAGACCTTTTTCAGATGTATAGTTTACAAACACTTTTTCCCATTCTGCAGGTTGTCTATTTACTCTGTTGAAAGTTTCTTTTGCTGTAAAGAACCTCTTTAATTACTTAGGTCCCACTTGCCAATATTTTCTTCTGTTGCAATTGCTTTGGGAGTCTTCATCATAAAATCTTTGCCAGTTCTTATTTTCATGATTGTATTTCCCAGTTTTTTTCTTCCAGGGCTTTTACAGTTTTAGGTTTCACATTTGAGTCTTTACTCCATTGTGAGTTGATATTTGTGTATGGTGACAGGAAGGTGTTCAGTTTCAGTCTTCTGCATAAGGTTAGCCAGTTATTCCAGCACTGTTTATTGAATAGAAAGGACTTTCCCTATTGCTTTTTTAACTGTGTTGAAGATCATCACACTATCTGAGTTCAAACTGTAATACAAGGCTACAGTAACCGAAACAGCTTACAAAAACAGACACATAGACTAATGGAACATGAGAGACAACCCAGAAACAAGGCCACACAATTTCATCTTTTTTGTTTGAACTGTTATATTAAAAAATAACAAAAAATTTATCTTGAACTTTTTTCTAATTAGTGTGGCATGCACATTTTCAGGTTTCTGTATAGGGAGAGACTGTTTTCATTCATTGCATATCCAAACAGTAAAATCTAGGTTAAACCAAATTTAACTAAAATAAGTGACAATGGAATATCATATTTCTTTCCTCTGTAATACCACACTCTAAATTTTATTACCCCTGGATATATGTTTGCCTAACCTATGTGACCATAAGTATCTTTGAAAGGAACTACAGTATATGTATTAAGTTTTGTTACATACATAGTCCTACAATGAGTGTTTACATTCTCCTAAAAATAATATGTTAATTTTAATGCCCAGATGATGGTATTGGGAGGTGGAGCCTTCGTGAAGCTATTAGGGATTAGCACCCTTATTAAAGAAGGCTGAGATAGCTCCCAGGCTACTTCAGCCATGTGAATACACAGGGAGGAGATGGCCATTAACTTTGAACCTATGAACCAGGAAGCTGGCCCTCGTTAGGTACTGAATCTACTGGTGCCTTAATTCTGGATTTCTCAGCCTCTTGAACTCTGAGAAATATATTTTTTCTTTTTTTATTAACCAGAAGGAAAATATAGAACACTTCATGAATTTGCGTGTCAATGCTATGTAGCAGCAATGCTCATCTACTGTTCCAAGGTGCTGCTGAAGGTAGCACAAAAGTTTCTGTGGTTTATAAGCCACCCAGTCTTTGGCATTTTTGTTACAGTAGCCCAAATTGATTTAAACATGGGATTAGTGTTCAGTAAAAATTAAAATAGAAAAGAAATACGTGTGCATGTGTGTGTATGTATATTTCTTAGAGCTTCAAGTGTGTCCTAAAAATGTGCCCAATGACTTATATTTAATTTTAACTCTTTTATACTTATTCTCCAAACATGGTTTATAAACATATATATTTAAAAGTAATTATTTATCTTTAACAATTTTACGATGATGTGAACATTTCATTAAACATCCTTCGTTTTATAGTAATTTGATATATTTAATGGATGTGAGAATTTTATGTCATTAAATTATAAATTTGAATTTATTATCTATGTTCTAATTTATTCAAGACACTGTACTATAGCCATTTCCTAGGGAAACATTTTATGGAAGGTGGCATTTCTCAGTTGCCTCTAATGAGAAAACTCATACCATTAAATAATATAGTTCAGATGTTGTCCCTGCTCAAATCTCATGTTGAAATGGAATCTGCAATGCTGGAGATGGAGCCTGGAGAGACGGAATTGAATCATGGGGCAAATTTCTCATGACTTAACACTATTCTTTGGTACTGTCTTCAAAATAAGTTAGTGAATTCTCACAAGATCTGGTTGTTTAAAGGTGTGTCACATTTCTCTGTCTCTTTGCTCCTATTTTCACCATATGATACACCTGCTCCCTCTTCACCTTCTGCCATAATTGTAAGATTCCTGAGGCCTCCCCATAAGCAGATGCCATGCCACTATGCTTCCTGTACAGCCCACAGAACTATGGGCCAATTAAACCTGTTTCCTTCATAAATTACCCAGTCTTAGGTAATTTTTATAGCAATTTGAAAACAGCCTAATACAGAATATTGATACCAGGGATGAAATATTGCTATAAAGACACCTGAGAATCTGGAAGCTGCTTTGGAATTGGGTAACGGGTAGAGGTTGAAAGAGTTTTGAGGGTTCAGAAGAGAGGAAGATGAGGGAAAGTTTGAAACTTAGAGACTGGTTAAATGATTGGGACCAAAATTCTGATAATGATATGGACAATTAATTCTAGGCTGCAGATATCTCAGATGGAAATGAGAAACTTATTGGGAACTGGAGAAAAGGTCACTTTGCTATGCCCTAGCAAAGATCGTGGATGCATTGTTCTCCTGCCCTAGGGATCCATGGAACTTTAAACTTAAAAGTGATACAAGTGTGTCCAGCATGACTTATTTTGTTGTTCTTGTTTTTGTTTTCCTTTGTTTTAGGCTTGAAGCAGCCTGTAGCCATGGTTTCAGTTTCTGTTTTCAGTGATAAGCAGAAAAGACAGATGAAGAAGAGGCTTGACTGGCCTAACCAGAAACAAAAACTAAGAACCCATGATTGTATTCTCTCTCCTGGACACCTCTGGTTGTGGAAGAAATTTCCAAGTGGTAAAGTGTTCAAGATGTAGACTGGCTACTTCTAATAGCCCAATTTCAGATGCAGTAGCAAATCAATAACTGGAAATTGGAACTTATATTTAAAAGGGAAGCAGAGCATAAATGTTTGCAAAATAAGTAGCCTGGCCATGTGGCAGAGAAAGAAAGATTTTTTGAGAAGGAATCCAGCAGGCTACTGAGCAACCACTTGCTAGAGAAATTTGTATAACTAAGAAAACAAGTGCTGATAGCCAAGACAATGAGAAAAAGACATTTCAGAAATCTAGGAGGCAGTCCCTCCTACCACAAGTCCTGAAACCTAGGAGGATAGAATGGTTTCCTGGGCCAGATTCTGAGCCCTGTTGCCTTGCCTAGACTTGAGACACTGCTTTTGCTTCCTGGTTGCTGAAATTTTAATCCTTGCTGAAATGGACCTAGATATAGCCTGTGCTGCTGTATCAGAGGGTGTGGGCCCTAAGCATTGGCAGCTTCTGTGTGGTTTCAAGCCTGCATGTACACAAAATGCCGAAGTTGAGGGTTGGGAACCATAGCCTAGATTTCAACAGATATATGAAAAAGCCTGGGTGTCCAAGCAAAAGCCTGATGCAGGTGTGCAGCCATCATGGGAAATGTAAAGTTGGAGTGCCCATGCAGAGTACTCACTGGGGCACTGCCTCGTGAAGTTGTAAGAAGATGACCACCATCCTCCAGATTCAAAAAATGATAGATCCATCTGCACTTTGAACTTTGTGCCTGGAAAAGTTGCAGACACTCCATGCCAACCCACCAGCCTGTTAGAGTAGCCATAGGGACTGAACCCTACAAAGTCACAGGGGTGGAGCTATCCAATACCTTGGGAGTTCACTTATCAAACCAGCATGTCTTGGATGTGGGACATTACATCAAAAGAGATTATTCTAGGGCTTTAAGATTTAATAATTGTTCTACTAGGTTTTGGACTTGCATGTACCCTATAGCCACGTTCTTTTTGTGGGTTTCTCCTTTTTGGAATGGGAATGATTACCCAATGCTTGTACTTCCATTGTATCTTGAACGTAAATAACTTGTTTTTGATTTTACAAGTTCATAGGTGGGAAAGACTTGCTTTGTCTCAGAGAAGACTTCAGACTTTGGACTTTTGAGGTAACACTAAAATGAGTTAAGACTTTGGGGGATTATTGGGAAGGCATGATTATATTTTGATATGTGAGAAGGGCATGAGATTTGGAAGGGACCAAGGGCAGAAAAACATAGTTTGGGAATTTGTCCCTGGCCAAATCTCATGTTGAAATGGAATCCTCAGTGTTGTAGGTGGGGCCTGGTGGGAAGTGATTGGATCATGGGGAAAGATTTCTTATGAATGGTTGTGTACCATTCCCTTGGTACCAACCTCTTCATCGTGAGTGAGTTCTTGCAGGATCTGATTGTTTAAAAGTGTGTGCCATCTCCCCTTTCTGCCTCTTTTCTCCACTTTGGCCATGGGAAGTGCCTGTTTCCCCTTAGCATTCTGCAATAATTGGAAGCTTCCTGAGGCCTCCCCAGAAGCAGATACCACTAGGCTTTCTGTACAGCCTGCAGAACCGTGAGCCAATTACACATCTTTTCTTTATAAATTACCAGTCTCAGATATTTCTTTATAGCAATGTGAGAATTGCCTAATACAATAAATATGAGGGAAAACACAATAAGTTTGCCCAACGTCACAACCTGGTTAAATGTGCGAGGTGGCTGTCTTAAAGCCTAGGAAGATCCCAATACCATGTTGCCTCCCCAGTGTGACAGTCCTGAACGAGCTCACACAGATTTGCTTCTCCATTTTACGGAACTGTTTTCAGGATTTCTACTATATATTGTATCTTCTACATAGTTGACAGATTTAATTTCTGAAAGGCAGATCCAAAGAAAATATTACTACCCTGTTCGAAGAAAAATAGTCTAAATGCCTTAGGAAGGCAATCAGGCCCTCTCTCATCAGTCCCAGCTATAACATTCTAATCTCAGTTTGCTCCATTTTGAAGTATCACACCATGTACTTAATTACATCAGTCCAGGAGGTTTGGCTTGTTACTTTCCTGCCTCTTTTTTATTGGATGTGATAAATTTTCTTCCTGGAGTGCTCTTTCAATCTGGAGCAGGCTAATGTATTACACTGCATATTTAAAAGGTCCTTTCAAGAGCTGTCTTCAGCTAAACAATTCTTTGACTCTCATACACAGACCTAAATTTCTGCTATGTAAAAGAATTATTTCCCCAGACTTCTCAGTATAATTTGTGTTAAATTTGTGTATGCTATTTATTATATTGTAATTTGTTTTAAATGTGTCATCTGTCTTTCCAATTACATTCATGCATTTTAAGGTTAGGAAATATATTTCATTATATGCTTCATGTAATCTAAGCTATTTGAGTAACAAAACAGGCAAAGTTTCTCAAATGTGTATGTCTCTCTTGATATAGTCCACTTCGCTGCTACTTTCCGTAGACAGAAATATTGTTTAAGTTTTATTTATGTTTTTAAATATGTGTTTCCAGAACTAACTTTATTCATTCAATCTTGATTTAACAGGAAATAGGTTTTCTTTTATTTGCACAATATGTTCCACTTAATTTTATTCCTTTAATGGTTAGCATTTCTTGGTTTACCTCATCTTCTCAGATTTACCATTTTTAAGTAGAAAATTTCCAAAGAAAACACAGTTTATTCAGTTTTTATTGGTCTAAAAAATTAAGTCATTTTTGCTATTTTTAATATGTACAAAACAACATTTGAGAGTTATTTTTACTCTGCCTAACAAGGGAAATGCAATCTTTAGAATTAAATTCAAGAAAAGCCAGGATATGGTCTATTCTTTTTAATCCAAGACATGTCGATTGTAAAATAACACTTAGATAACTTTGATATGTTTGAATCATGGCAATGTTAAAAATATTTCCATGTCACCTAATTCGTGCTTTTCAAACTATGTAGAGCAAAGTAGAATTTTTTTAAACTTCTATTTCGTCATGGACTGATACATTTATAAAATACAATGAAAATAAACTACTAGAAAAAAATACTCATATACCAATTATAAGCCTTACTATTTTATGATTAAAATGTTAGATTGAGTAAGCAAAAAATTACTCTTTTAAATGTCTATGATAACTTACAAATGCCCATTCCCAACTATTGGATTATATATGGTAATAATAGATACTAATAATAGTAAAAGGATAGATTGAATCATTACTAGGATGAGGAGTAGATCTGCTGTAGGAGATACTAAGTGGCACATAAAGGAGTTGTCATCTGCTTTAGACAATACAGAGTGAATATGAAATCTACAGATTGTGACAGAAGACATTCCAAGCAGGGGAATCAAATTTTCCTGAAACTCAAGAAATAAAAATTACAAAATGTGTTTTGAGAGTGATAAGTACTATAGAATGTTGACACATATAGTAATAGAGGCAAGCTAGAAACTAATCTCAAGAATGTGAATCAGGATACATAAGAGATGTATACAGTTGAAAAATGAAGAGTAAGTTTGTTCAAAGATCTACTACCTACAAAAGAAATGCCTTCCAGTGAACTCAAATGTCTTATCTCCCATTGATTATAATTCCCCATTCCAGATTAGAGTTCTCCCTATATTATTCTGCCTAAAGTAGTCTAATTAAACTCTATAAACATCACAGCATTTAATATAAGGGATACTTATTGTATTTCTCTGTGCTTCTTAGCCATATTTGACACCACTAATTTGTCCTTTTTACTTAAACTATCTTGCTGAAGTTTCTCTGATGCCACATTTCCCATGTTTCTATCTCTCTGGTTTTCTTTGTCATCTTTTTATGTAAGACACTTACATGCTGAAGTTTCTCAGGCTTCTGTAACCGGTTCTTTTCTCTTCCTATTTATTACATTGTTCTTTACAAATGTTTCTTCTCTAATACAACTGCTATGAAGATCACCTATACATTTCTAATTTCCAAATCAACATATTTAACTATGGCTACTCTCCTGAGTTCTTTTCAGGCAAAGGGCTAATGGTTAACTCTACTTGTATATCTCACAGGTTTCTCCAACTTAAAATGAAAAAAAAAACAAAACAAACAAAAAAAAATGGGTGATTTCTAACTACCTCTCTACTTTTATGCACTCAAAATTAGAAAGCAAGCTAGCAAGTAAGCAAGCAAGCAAACAAACAATATTCGTCCCTCCCTGCCAGCTCACACAAACACACAAACACACACACACACACACACACACACACTGTAAATTATTTTAGCTTCAGATGTATCTCCCAGTTATATTCTTCTTATACACTATCTAGGACACATATAAATATAACATAGTAGTCAGGAAAGTCTTCCTGTTTCATAAAAAATGAGTATGAGTCAGAGATACCAGACCATGCCTAAGGAAAAGGAAATCACACCCTCAGATTTATGTTAATATTCTAGTCTTTCTGAATTCAATATGCTTTTCATTAACTCTTACATCATGAAACATCATTATAAGTAGGAGAAAGAAGACTGAAGGGACATGAAGAGGAGGAAAAGGGGGATAGGAATGTGAGGAAGAGACAGAAGTGTAGATGAAGGAAAAGAGAAGGAAAAAAGAAAGACAAAAAAAAAAAGAAGAAGATACTGTCATTTACATGTACATGAAATTCTGAAAACTGCCATGAAGCCATTCTAAGGCAGATACTATTCCCATTTTACAGATGAACAAAGTCATAAATATGCTAAGTATCATGTACATGGTAAAGTATAAAATGGCAATGTCAAAAAATTAAGAATTGTTTTAATTTCTATGATTACAAAGGTATTATTTGTATGCACTCTTACTACCATGTAATCCTTTCTATTGTTTTCTGATGATAATTCTTATTTTTACTATTAGAAGAATTAGAGAATTATTGAATGCTTTATTTTATACATAAGAAATATTTTAAAAGCCTTTGAGAGTTTTGACAAAAAAAAAAAAAAACACGAAATAATAGGAGAAGGAGGGCTCTTGAGGTCAAGTTACTTGCAGAAAAGATTGAATAATATAGAATAAGATGATATTGGAAACATTTACCATTTATCAGCTCAGGCTTTTAGAGTTCTTGCATGCTATTGAATCATTGACTTATCAGTAGATAAGCTTCTGACATTTTACAAGACAGAAGTGAGACAACAGTAAGCAGCAACTGGAAATTATTCATTGTTATATTTTTAAAATTTATTTTTTCTACAATCTCACATATTTAATGTTCCAACAAATATTTGAAAATGGTATTTAGCAATTATTTTAAATTAGCTCTCCATTTTGTTATCCATGATTAGTCATTTTAATTATTCATGGAAACTAACTAAATTAGCTAAATAAATATCCCTACTTGCTTTAAGAAAATCTTCTTAAAATTGTCATCAGACTGTGATTGTCTAATAATGAATTATACACTAACACAAAGTAAATTTTATATTTGTTTTCAGGATAAGCTGGAGAGAATTTGGGCATTTGGTAAAATGATTTGAGAAAATGTCTTTTTCTGTGAATGTATGAATATATATTCTAATAATTTGATTTGATTTAGAAAATAATAAAATTTATTTTCAAATATTATACTCCTCCATCTCAAAACTATCACTAATGAACATGAATTTTGTGTCAAATTCACAAATTCCTTGAACAGGAGTGCATTTATTCAAGACATATTGGTTAAACACTTTCTTTGTGTCAAGCATTGCTCTTAATGCTGATAACACAATAGTGTATTATAAACAAAAAAAAAATGACACTTTTGTGCTGATATTCTAAGAGTAGGCCAAATAATGAACTAAATGAAGAAAAAATAAATAAATAGTACTTTAGATGGCAATAAGTCTAGTAAAGAAATAAAACAAGGAAGCGTAATAAAAAATATTGGCTGGCCTTGCTCTCTTAGTAGTCAGAAAAACCCTCCTAGAATTTCAACAGTTAAAACCTAAAGAAAAGCATTGACTAGTTTTGAGGAGTGAATGATATTATCTGCCAGGATTTAACAGGCTAGTTCTTGTTGCTATGCAGGGGATATATTGAAAGTGATAAAGACATAAGTAAGGGGAAGATTCAGGAGTGCTAGAAGTAGAAGGGGTGATATATTTTGAAGCTATTGCCAAGACGATGGATTGTATGTGAAGTGTGAGATTAAGAGACAAGTCATGATTTCTCCAAGTGTTTGGCCTGAGCTATTTGAAGGATGTTGTTGTCACTTATTGGCTTAAGTAGCTCTGTGAAAGACGTTTGGGAGAAGACCAAGTGGTCAGTTTTAGAGATATTAAGTTTGAGATGCTGGTAAACATCCAGATAGCTGGATAGATTCAATCAGTATACAGATATATATAGATTTACGTTTCAAGAAAAAGAATAGGTTAGAGTATATATTTATGAGTCATCACCAGGAAGATTTTTTTTTAATTATGAGACTCAATAATTAAATAAAATATTGCAGAGGAGGAGAAGTTGTATTGACTGAGTTCTTGAAAGTCCGTATCTAGTAAGTCAGATGAAGAATCAGCAATAAAGAAAGGGAAAAGCCAATGAAGTTGGATAAAAATATGTATATTATCCTGGAACTCAAATAACAAATGCTAAAGAGGAGGCAATTAGCAGTAGAAAATGTTGATATACCCAGAAGATAAGGCGTGAGAGTAGACCTCTGCATTTAGCAAAGTATTTGCTGTGCCTCACTAGTGACCTCAGTAAGTTCAGATTTTGAGAAGTGATGAAAACAAGTGTCCAAATAAATTGAAATTAGGATGCAGTGAGAAGAGGTAAATGAAAGCTGACAATATGAACACCTGAGGAAAGTAACGAGAGAAATGGACAAAAACTAGAGAAGACCACAGAGGCAAGAGAATGTTTTTTTTGTTTGTTTGTTTGCTTCTGTGTGTGTGTGTGTGTCTGTGTGCGTGTGTGTAATTAAGTAAAAGAAAATGTCAGATATAGCTGATGGGGAGGAAGGCAGCAAACCACATTGCCATGTATGTACCTATGCAACAATCTTGCCTGTTCTTCACATGTACCCCAAAACCTAAAACACAATCATATATATATATACACATATATATATATATATATATAAAGAACACGATAAATATATTGTCTTCCTCAAAATTTTTATCTGAAGCAATTTTGAGTCCACACTTTGTCCATTTTAAATTTTGAGTAATAGGCATAAAACAAAGTTTCTGTTAGAACACATGTTACTAAGATAAATACATCCCATAAGATATTTGAAAAATATTATATCTATCCTAAGCATTATAACAAATCATGTCAAAGAATAATTAAATATTAAGAAGTCAAATTTAATTCTGAGCCAGTAATCAAATGGCTCAGTATTTATCATTGTTATATTTTCATATACATTACTTTCTCCATATGATTATTAAAAGTAAAATAATAATTTTGTCCATATTGTGGTCAAAGCACTATTCTAAGCCTGTTACATATATTATCCCTACTCTACTATAAGTTTCCAAAGTAAACTTTATTAACTTTATTGATACAATTTTATTAACCCATATTCTAAATAGAGGTCTTGGGGATCAGCAAATGAGTGTCTTTCTTAATCCTTGAAAGATATAAATGATGTAACAGGGATTGAGTTCAGATATGCTTAATTCCAAAGTACATGATATGTAACTTGTACTGCTTTACAGCATAGTAAGTATTGAAAGACATAACTAACTTATAAGCAACATATCTTTTTTACACTGGGTAAAGCCAGATACAATGAAGGGCACTTGATATGAACTTACTATAAAGTTGTTAATTAGTCTAAGAAAAATAACATCAGGAACACTAATTTTAAAAATCAGTCTTTTTTATGTTTACAAATGCAAAATGTTAGAAATCCCTAATCAAAAAGACAAAATAAAATTTAATCTAAAAGACTTTTTTATCTTAAGTGTCTCAGTACTATTCTAAAACAGTTTATCAATTTACGAAACTAAAACAAGACACTTAGAAGTCAAAGATTAGAGTGCAGTAAATTGTACATTAAGTAGTGTTGATTGTGCAATAAAGGATAATGACAATCCAGTGTTAATCCCCTATGTAGCCTGCTAAGTTTCTATAAAGATCTTCCACTTGAGATGCAAATGCCAGGACTATCATAGTTCATGCAAAATTATTTCTCTAAATAATGAATGTGTAAATTTCATTTCTTCTAAATGTTTAATTTTTTTGCAATGTAATTAACACCTACAAATGTAAAAATCCTTTTGTTACCTTCAAATAAAATCTAAATAATAAAAAATTATCATGTATGAGGCAAATAATTAGGAATTCATTACTTTTCCATTACTTTAAGGTGGATTGCCTGTCAGGGTCTAGGCACATATCAGAAAGGACACAATAACTAGTGTCATTTTAGAATCCTAGTCTTTGGAAATCCTTGACTTATTTGGTTTTCATTCCATTTGTTGCATTGTGTCCTTGGATTTAACTGTGTTTTTCTTGTAAGTTTTGTGTTTTTCATAGTGGAGTATTGCAAACTTTAGCAACATCTGAAGGGTACTTTTTAAAAAAAATTTCTTATTCCTGTATGATATTAAAAAAATCCCAAAACTTTACCTTAATACTAAAAGAAAATTATACCAGTTCTGAAACTAATATATCAAAATTGTATTTCGTATAATAAATACTCATTGCTTACCTATGACCTCAGTAAAACTATAGAAAAAGCATATAATTTAAAACTGCACAGAAATGGTTTTGGATCTTTTAAGTGCCATTCATGACCTGTATGAAGTTATAAAAAGTCTTAATCTCTCTTTTCCATCTATGAATTAAAGTTGATATAACTCAATTTATAAACTGCTCATAGTGTTATAATTACTGAATGATAAATTATATATTATTTACTTGGCAATTATTAATGAAAGGACTAAACAATTTCTTTTATTTTTTAATTTTTCTTAAAAACCTAGCTAGAGCAAGCTTAAATGGAATAAGTGATTGCATTTTATTTTTAGAACAAAGCAACAAAAATGTATTCAATATTTTTGTAAAACAAGATCAAGCTCTATTTTATTACCTATACAAATATGTCTTTCTCATATTAAGTTAAATTAATAACACTTTTCAAACTTATTAAAAACTGAAAATGCTTGGAATATTATTTAGGCATATGTTTATCTAATATATAAACATATATTCATTATTTAGTTTTCTAACCTAAGAATATGTTTTCTCATTCTTTAGTATGACATCTATGAATTTGGATTTGGATGAATAACATTTCAAAACATTATTTTCATGAACTTAAATAGTATTTTTGAAGCAAGTAAACTTTCATAAAAAGTGAGGTGGTCACTTTTTAAGAAAAATAATGAAATCAATTCAAATTAATGTTTAAATGATTAATTTTTTCATATATATTACATATTACTTCTAACAACTGCTGTGACTTTGGTTTACTATTTTCTATAGAACCTAATCAAACTCTATGATAATTTGTATCTACAATGAACTACACGAAGACAAAAACCTAGAGACATTTTTCATGTATGAAAAATGGTTAAGCATTTGTAATTTTCCCTGTGGACAATGGTCAATAGCATACTATTGACAGATCAATGACAAGACCTCATTATTATCTACGATGTAATTTATTTGAGTATGTGAAATGCATTGAACATCTTCTATTAAAACGATGTATAAAGTATGCATCCTGTTCACCACAAAATTAAGGTTAAAAGTCAGGAATGTTGGGTAGAGAAGAAACAAATAAACAAATAAACACATTTTTAAAACTCACCTTATCCAGAATACATATCTGTTTCTTTGTTTGAGCATCAAGTATTTCAATCTCAAAGTGAATTGTTTTTGAATGTTTGACTGCTGGAGTTGGTTTTAGAGGGCCCGCTGAGAGTACAAGTCTTGACAAAAAGTGAAAATTTCTCATCTCATTCCTCAGTATGAACCGTGTACCTCCTTGGGAAAATAATTCTTTCTTGCGTTCTGAGGCGAGGGACTTCTGCCTTCTGGACATTGTGTGAACTAACAGGAGGATCTGTCATGTCAAAAGTAGACAATTGCAAGTGTGTTCCTTTTGCACCAGTTAAATACTGCTGGAGAACCTTTGAAAGGTCAAATGGTATGCCATTCCAAGAGTTCAGTTTTATTTAGCAAGCTTGAAAACAATGACTGATCTTATTTCTATATATAACACCCTATTATGATTTGCTGTGTAAAGTATTACTTTACCAGCAATTGAATTATTCCTTGCTTTCCCCTTTTATCTCTGCTTTGTAATATGACTACTCTTATCTGAAATTCCAAAGCAAGAATAGACAGAGCATTTTCATTATCTCTCAATTCTGGATGCACTAACCTTCAAAACCACATGCACACATTCACATTGAGATGTATTTAACATTAGCAAAGTACTATCTTAAAGTTAAATTTTTAAAAATCCTAGTACATTATTACATAACATTTAAAAAGTGTTGTCTAAGGTAAAGATAAGTGGCATATATATGTTTACATATGTTTATATATAAATATTTTATATGTTCCTGTGCATTTAAAGCATTCTAAAATGAAAATTTTATTTTTATCAATATTAATAAATCTCAACTAACTTAAAATAACTGTTACACAATATAAAATGGTGAATTCTTCACGGTATATAAAGATTTAAAAGCTAGCAAACTATGAGATTATTATTTGTAGAGAACAATTTTGTAACATGGGGAAATAGAAGTAAACATTATTTTAACATTGTATATATTTGGAAAACTATTGAATTGATATATAAAATCAGTAGTAAGCATTGCATTTTCCACAACACAATGTTATGGAAAATGCAGATAGATAGCCTCAGAATGAAAAATAACATGTGACAAACATCATGGCAAAGAGCTTTTAGAAAGACTCCTAGTCTTCTGAGATATTTAAATTTGGTGAAGAAAAACTGAAAAAAAAATTAAAATATATTATCACTGATGCAAAATTATATTGACAGAAAATATTCTGGAATGTAGTTTTCAATGAAAACATGAAAAGAAAAATGACAAAAAACATAGAGAATGAAACCTGTTATCTGCATAAGGCTAATCTTTATAAACAACTAAAATAATGTATTCATTTATAATTTTATTACACATTGTGCCCTAGAGATTCACTTTACACTGTTCAGTTATTATATTCACACTTAATATTTTATATATTCCATAACACTAAGTATTTTCTATTTCAAAAATATAAAATATAGGGATGTGTGTGTTTTTACAGACATATGCAGGCACACATTGTGCAACTTTATCATCTAGTTGTTCAAACTTGGAATCGTCTTTAATTTCTCAGTTTCTCCCACACCTCACATCTAATCCATCAGAGATCCACAACATGATCTGTTCACCATCCCCACAGTTATAATCCAAGCATGAATCTCACCTGAATTGCATATCCAAACTGCTCTTCCTATCCCAACACTAGTCAATCAAGAGTCTATTTTTAACACAGCAGCTAGAATGACCTGGCTCTGTATAAAGTGGGTAACTTAATCTGTCCAACACACTGCAGGGGCTTTCTGATTTTTGGAAAAAAAGAAGCCAAAGATTTTTGCAAAGGTTTGCAAGGTTCTGCATCACTCAGCACCCTATGACATCTCTGACCTCATCCCCTAAACTATTTACAGCACTTAGAACAGTTTCTAACATAGAGTAGATGATCAGTAAACATGTATTAAATTAATTAATTAGTGACCAAAAAGTGTAATTTGAATTTGTAGGCAGAATGATGTGGTGATAAGTTTTTGCATTATAGTGAAATGACCTAAACATGACTCATAGAGTATTTCTCCAGATGTATTTTTTATTTTTTAAAAAAGAATAGTTGACCAGGTGCAGTGGCTCATGACTGTAATCCCAGCACTTTGGGAGGCCAAGGTGGGCGGATCATGAGGTCAGGAGTTCAAGACCAACCTGGCCAACATAGTAAAACCCTGTCTCTCGTAAAAATACAAAAATTTGCTAGGCGTGGTGGCAGGTGCCTGTAGTCTCAGCTATTCAGAAGACTGAGGCAGGAGAATTGCTGGAATCTGGGAGGCAGAGGTTGCAGTGAGTTGAGATTGTGCCACTACACTCCAGCCTGGGTGACAAATCTAGACTCCATGTAAAAAAAAAAAGAAAAAAGAAAGAAATAGTCAAAAGAATTCAGAAGCCAATCTGAATTCTCATAGCCAGAGTTTGAATAATTCAAGCAACAAAACAAGTACTAATAATAATGAGTCTAAAATCAAAAAACAATATACCCAGGAGTTCATACCAGTATAAATAAATGAATAAACAAGTAAGAATCAGGAACAAGTTTTTCTTACACAAGACTTCCAAATATTTTTTATATACTGTCTCCTTGAGTGTGAGTTTCAATTAGTGACACATTTACAAAAAATAACGAATGAAAAGGGAAAAATAGACACTCCTTACAGAGGAGAAATCCAGAAAGTAGATAGCATCTTAACCACCTGACCAAGTCTACTATCACTATGAAAAGTCATGTTGCCATTCATATACCCATTATGTCGTGAAAGGAGAAGAATGCTTCACTCCTGTAATATTCCTCCAAAGCTCATTATCTCAATCCAACTATAAGAACACCTCAAGGACAAATTGTGGGACATTCTACAAAATACCTGACTGATACTATTCAAAAGCGTCAACAGGATAAAAAAATCGAGAAAAATTGAGACTGTGACATATCAGAAAAGCCTACACGAGGACACCACTGGAACATTCGATGTGCTATCCAGGATTGTTTTCTGGAACCAAAAAAGAGTGTTAGTGGGAAAATATGTTGAAATAAATATAACATTTGAAGCTTAATTAACTGTATTGTATCAATGTTAATTCTGAATTATGGTAAATCTACTATGGTTATGCAACATGTTAAAATTAGGAGAAGTTGAGTGATGAATATACAAAAATTTATACTTTTTTCTCAGGTCTGGTAAAATCATTCCAAAATAAAAGGTGTAAAATGAACATCCACCCACCAAAATAATAACGAAGAATGTAGAACTATACAAAAAGGTCAGGGGTGGGGGGCAAGTATCACTTTAAAGATGAAAACTGCATCTATTCACCTAAGTTAAACATTTTGCAGGGAGTACAGCATTTCAGATATTATGCTACTTACTTTATTATGTATTCATGAAGCAGCTTTAAAAACAAAATATCGTTATTTGCCAAGGTGTTTGTATGGTTTTTGCTAAACATATCACAATGAAAATAACACTGAATTAAACTCATATTTTGCTAGATAATGTATATCATTTGGTAAACTATACTGCAATTTAAAATATGTTTAAAATTTAAAAATAATAAAAATACACAGTCACAAGATGGAATCTTATTCCAGTTGCATTAAGTTCTTAAAAATACTGAACAGAAAAATTATATTATTCTTCTTACCTTCATATCTTTTACACTTTTTGACACAAAGCATTCCATTTCAGTTTATTTTCCATTTGAGGTGTTACTTATTTTCAGTTCATTTTTAAATTAATAACAGGCTTAGAGCAGGTTTAATTTACAGAAAAAAAATGAGCATAAGGTACAGGTTTTCCTTGTAATCTCTTGCATATTCCCATCAGTTTCCTTTATTATTATGTAACATATTTCACAGTGTAGTACAATTTTTACAACTGAAGAACCAATATTGATTTATTATTAACTAATTTTAATAGGTTATTTTAGGTTTCCCCCTTTGTATTTTACTGTTCTATGAGTTTTGACAAATGCATAATGTATCCACAATGACAATATTATACAGAATAGTTTCAGTGACCTAAAATACTCTATGCACCAAGTATTCATTCCTCCTTAGTCCCTCCAAGCTCTGGAAATGACTGATGATTTTACTATCTTCATAGTTTTTCCTTTCCCATAATGTCAGTAGTTGGAAGTATATAGCATGTAATGTTCATACTGGCTTCTCTCACTTAGCAATTTGCATTTAAATTTCCTCCATATTCTTTCATAGCTTGACAGCACATTATTTTTTTAATTGCTGAAAAATACCTAGTTGTATGGATGTACCATATTTTGTTTGCCCTTCCTATTGAAGGAAACCTTGGTTGTTGCTATAAGTATTTGTGTGCAAGTTTTTGTATGAATATAATTTTAAATTTATTTGGTAAATAGTTATGAGTATAATTGCTGGATTGAATGGTAAGCTTATGGTTAGCTTTATAAGAAACTGCCAGAATGTCTTTTAAAGTGGTTGTATCATTTTGCATTCCCACCAGCAATGAATGAGAGTTGCTGTCACTCTATCTCCTCTTCATCATTTGGTATTGTCAGTGTTTCGGGTTTTAGCATTCTACTGGATGTTTTGTGGCATTTCTTTGTCTTAATTATTTCATAATGACAGGTGATATTGAATATATTTTAATATGTGTATTTGATATCTGTATATCTGTTTTTATGAGGTGTTTGTTCAGATCTTTTGTCTACTTTGTAATTAAGTTGTTTACTTATATTTGAGTTTTGAGTGTTCTTAGTGTATTATTTCATTAGACATATGTGTTAAAAATACAAACTTCCAGTCTGTGGTTTATCTTGGAGGACCTCATGATAAAAATTGTGCTTTTAATCTATGCTAAATGCTACTCAAATTTCTGTTGAAGACACTGAATCTGGGGATGGCCAGGTGATAGATTTTTTCAGACTCTGAAGGCAAACCACTTTTTATTCCAATAAAAAGAATTGGAATTCAGGAAGTTATGTAATGAGTAGATTTTCAAATTACTGTATCCAGATACATTATTCTTAGATGTAGGCAAACACATAGGTAAGAAAGATACATATAGAAAATAGTATTCTTTACTGGAAATTGTATGAATTCAAGTTGATTGTTCTAATTAAAGAGTTATATGATCTCAAGTTTTCTACTGTCACATTTTTATAACATTATGAATCTTATAGGAATTCTATGAAATCTAATAAGGAAATTCAAATAAAGTAAACAGATTTTTTGAAAACAGAGGCTTTATATATATATAAACATATATATATATATATATATGTTTTTCAAATCAGATTATGTGTCTTTCATCACCCAGTCACTCTGCTCAAACATTAAATTATTCCTATGCTCTCACTTTCTAAACTTAAATTGTTATTATGCATGTTTACAGGGGAATAAAAGTTACTTACAATAAGTATTCTATTAGGCAAATGGTTTTAATGGGCTTGGGCCTTGATCTCCAAAGACACAACCTTGAATGCCATGGCTCTGGATGCTGAAATCCTAAAAGTTAAAAATTCCTACAGTTTTAAACCCTGAAAATCAAAATTCTGGAAGATCAAAATCCCTAAAATATAATTCTGAAAAAATTGTTTAAAAAATTATAGAAAATATGTTTATTTATATTTGTAAATAAGTTTACTTCAGAAACATGAAGAATATGAAAGAATACTTCATAGGCCACTTTACACAATAAATTAGGAAATAATGACAGGCATATTTTTATAAGTATAGACAGTAGTATACTAAGAACTGTAACATCAGTATAAAGTATGAGCAGATGAACCATATTCATAAAGAAATAAGTCAAAAATAAAATGTATAGATGCATAACACTATAGTTGGCAATTTTGTGCACCCAGTTGTGTTTTTTTTTGTGTTTTTTTTTTTGGCTTTTAACTATAGTAATGTACAGTACCATTATGGACAATTTAAGTGTTCTAATAAGATTGATCAAAAACTGTGCTGGGTGCAGTCAGCTTAAAGAGCTAAGATCCTGAGAAATTTTATTATTTGCAAAAGCAGATATACAAAAATGATACCTCTTAATTTACTGAGAAAATGTCAAGGACTTTCTGTACTTGCACAACATTAGCACATAATGTCAATGTTGTGATAATAAACTTTCATAAAGTCAAAGTTGCAAAAAAATGCATAAAACAAATTAGAATTATTTAAATATCTTTATACAATTTATATCCCTCCAGTATTGAGAATTAGGCAAAGATGAAATAGCATAGCAAATTGGTGCAATATGGGAAGAGAAAAATGTTATATTAGATTAAATAATTTGGCAGGGAATATTTCTTGTATTTTTGCCTGAATTTTTACTTCTGCATTCTTTGAAACACTCACTGCAGCTACATTTAGACAGTGGTTGTGGTCTACCAAATCTGTAAGTATATGCTGCCCATTTGAATACCTGTTTATTGCACAGTCACTGCAATTAAAAAATTATCTGCTTTCAAAATACTGATAATAATGACTTTTAAAACTTCACATTTCACCATTAAATAGTCTAGTAAATTTAATTTTAATGGCATTCTTGTGAGAGAACAATTTCACAAGTCTCTTCTATTGCGTTGTATGCAATACAGTAGAAGGAATAGTATTTGGCTTCCCCAATACCAAATCTATATTTTGGTTCTCCAAAGAGACAGAATCAATAGGATATGCTCAGAGATAAATAAAAGAGGACTTAATAAGGAAGTTTACTGGCAATATTGTGGTTTTGAAGTCCCCTAACAGACTGTCTGCCAGCTGGAGACCCTGGGATGTCAGTAGCAGGGCTCTGTCCAAAAGTTGAAGACCCTGAAGATCTGATCTCCAAGAGAGCAAAAGAAAAGTCTTTCCCAGCTCTCAGAGAAAGATCAAGTATCTTTATGTATTCATTCTCTCTGGGAGCCCAATAGATTTGATGGTACATGCCAACAACGAGGGGAGATCTTTTCCACCTGGTCCACTCAGACTTACATGCTAATCTGCTATGGAAACACCTCAGAGTCACACCCAAAATAATATTTCGCCAGGTTTCTAGATACCTTTAATCCAGTTGACACTTAAAATTAAGTCCACATGTCCAACCTTTGTCAACTTGGCAACCATATTCATCTCCTTAAACCACACTTAATTTTTAAATAAATAAAGTAACAAGGTAGTAGTTTCATCTAACATGATGCCACTAACATGATGCAACTATCCTGCATATAACTGAAAATGCACTAATCTCTTACCTACGATTTAGTATTCAGGATTTCGACGTTTAAGATTTTAATATTTTGAGGTTTAAGACATTAGGAATTTAGACTTTAGGAATTTTCATCTATAGAGATTTTTAAAAATCTTTTGGGATTTCAGGATTATAGCGTTTAGGATTGCATCTTTTGGTTTATCATTGACACTGGGTTCTAAACCAGATCAATTGACTCCCAGAAATATCTTCAAGCATATTGTCCTCTTCACCCATAAGGTTTATATAATCTCATTTCTTTTACTGGTTTTCCCATTTTTAGTATTAAAAATAAATTATGACACAGGCTGTTAAACATCAGTGTGTAAGCAGATAGAAGAGAACTTAATAACATAGAAATAGACTATTTTCTGAATCTCAACCTTCTGAAATATCTAAAAGAAAAAAAAAAAGTATTTGGCCAGTAAGATTGAAAGTACCAGGGTTAACATTTCAACAAATACATAATAATTACAAAATTATTTTGGTTACATGAAGCATATCCCCTGTAAAAGCAGTAAAGGAGGAAAAGGTAAAAATAAATGTTGTTACTGTTACAAAATTTCAGTTTTAAAGTTTTGACCAACAAACTAGAATTTGTTGACCTAAAATAATTATCAATAAGAAACAATAATGAATAAATCACTTAATGTTATACATAAATGTTATTGTTCTTCTGAAAAAGACAGTATAGTTGCGAGGTAGAGGAAAGAGCTCTGGAGTTAAAAGTCAGATATGGGAATTATTTTTCAAACTCTGCCAATGTGTGATGTATGATATTGAATAAACCAGGTAACCTGGCTGAACACTAGTTGTATAATTCATAAAATGAAATCATTTTCAACATGATCTCTAATGACTCTTCTGTGATTTCTAACCAATATTTAAAAGTTTGTTTCCTATTTAAAATCAGCGTTAGCAAAAAAAAATTTAACACTACACAATAGATAAAACTTGCACAGCAATTCATCCTTCAGAAGGTTATTGAACAAAGTAATATCTGTAAAAATATACTATGACATCCTATGAACTTATTAGTAATTAATATGCCAGATAGAGGTGGAAGGCTCTTTACTTAAGATGATGGTAAAATTAAATGGTTTCCTGTAGAGAAAGTAAATTGTGCAGAGATTTAATCTTTCTTTAAGAAAGCTGGGGAAAATGCTCTCATCTTGTGTGCAGAAGATTCAAGTTACCTGTAAAATAAACGTATTTATGGAAGAGGGGAAAAAGAGGGAGCAGAACCTTCTTCATAGTCAGTTTGAATGAAGCCATCTAACTTGATACTTTTTAAAATGTATATGAATATTTAAAAAAATGTTTTATTTGAGCAATTTATACAAACTCACCACAAACCATTCAGTCTGTCCTTAACTCAGTCCAACCCACTGCATTCTTTTAATTGCATGCTATTCTTTCATTAGGGCAGTTGGCTATGCCTTCTGTGTTCTCCAAATCATTCCTGGACAGTTTCCAGATCATTCCATTCTGCCCTTCCCGAATCTGAGCCTTGCTATTGCAGTTGTTCCCCTCTTTGTGTTGGCACATGTTGCCCTTTATTTTGGGAGCTGAGGCCATGCCTATTTCTTCTTTTTCTTTCAGGGATTTCTTGTCACAAAGAGCTCCTTTAAGAACATTGAAAGAACTTAAAAAAAAAAATCTTCTTGCTCAAGATCCAAACACCTAGAAAGAAAATTACACATTTCTTAGGTAGCTTGACCTCTAAATAGTTTGGTAAGTTGTGGGAGAATTATGACCTCAAAAAGTTAAGATTCAATTTATGAATCAGGAACTAAGTTTATTTTTATTAAATTATCTGCAGCTGCTTTTTTCATTGCAGTGAGGGGATCAAGGCCAATACATTTCTTTGTTTCATAGATATTCATGAAAACTTAAAATACACCAGACAGATAAGAATGAGACAGTACAGAGTGAGAGAGCTAACACTTTTCTATATTAAAAAAATCATATTTTATTCATGTCTATATGCACATATAAAATAATTTTTGTAATATGATTTTGGATGTTTGATGTATATTTTGGCCTAGAAGCAGAGAGATTGACTATCATTACATTGATTAACATCTTGCCTTATGATTCTGAGAATATAATTTTGTTTTTATTTTGAAATATACTTTACGCCACAAGATTTGCATAGATCAATCTACATTTTAAAAAGTTATGTCTGAATTGAAGTACTTATGATTCACGTAATAATAGCTAATGCTCATGTGAGGCTTATTATGGCCTAGGCAATCAATCTATGCAGTGCTTAACCACCTAACAACTCTATAAGGTAGATATTATTATAGATGCAGAAGCTAAATCTTAGAGAGTATGAATAAATTGACCAAATCGATAACATTTAAAATGTGGTACAACTAGTCATAAAGCAGTGTAAGCCGTTAATCACTTCACCTCTCAAGACCACAGAAATACACATAGCTAAATACATACATGGGTGTCCATTATTTATCATTATAGTTAAAAATCATTCTATACAGAAATATGCATATACTATCAAGATATAATCGGCGGCCAGGTGTGGTGGCTCACGCCTATAATCTCAGCACTTTCAGAGGCTGAGGTGGGTGATGATGAGGTCAAGAGATTGAGACCATCCTGGCCAACATGGTGAGACCTGTCTCTGCTAAAAATACAAAAATTAGCTAGGCATGATGGCACATGCTACTCAGGAGGCTGAGGGAGGAGAATCGCTTGAACCCGGGAGGCAGAGGTTGCAGTGAGTCAAGATCACGCCACTGCACTCCAATCTGGGGACAGAGCAAGACTCTGTCTCAAAAAAAAAAAAAAAAAAAAAAAAAAAAGAAGATATAATTGGAACTGCAAAATAGAAGACAGATATATATATTTTTCAATGGCAACTTTTAAAACCCAGGGACCTTCACACACAATGTCATCCGTGTGTGTATCTTGGTGTGTATATGCGTGTGTGTGTGTGTGTGAGAGTGATTACTTAGGAACTTAGAAACATTTTTGATGCTTTTGACAAGTTTGCACTTAATGAAATAGCAAAACGTGATGCTTCTTGACAGGTACATAGGCTCATGTTTCTCTGACCTTCAATAACTCTAAATTAACATCATGAGTCATTTTTTCTGCAATTCCTACATCTCAAAGATTCTGGAATTTACAGAGCCATGGTTAATAGTTAAACCCAGAGTTACACAGTTTTCATAAAGAGTGATGCGGGTCCTCACAGGTTCATTATGTTTACTACATAAGGAAATTAAACCACACTGTACTGAACGGTGAACAGTAATTTACTGTAACAATATATTTTGTTTTTTGGTATTTGACATATTATGCCTTTTTATAAATGAGATTGTATTTTTTAAAAATCTTAAGGTTTACCTTACTTAATCTTGTTTTTAAAGAGCACAGCACAGTACATTATGTATAGTATTGTTAGATTTCAATATAGCTTAGTGAACAAATGTATAAATGTCAAAATAAAAATTATGCTTAAGACAATGTAATAAAAAGATATTAATTAAATGCAGTTTTATGTTAATAAATACAGTAGCTATCAGGACCAGATTAGAGTCTATGTGATACCAAAATATTCCTATGATTTTATAGGGAAATAAAGATCCAGTCAAGAATATTCCTACCGAGATTTGGCTGTGTATATCTCCCGACAGAATGGATGAAAAATTGATAAATATAAAAGAATCATATATACGGAAGATAAAAGCCTCAGGTATGTTGTATGTTCTGTCCTATTGCATGCTCAGAAATAGTGAACAAAGGCAAAATATTTGTTTTAGAATATCAATTAATAAATAACAATGGCATCTCAAAGATAGCATTTTGCTACCACTATAGTACAGTTTTTTCAGGCAAGATTATTTAATGGATGACAGAACAAGATATTTGCATAGTTCCAAAATATTTCCAAGTAGTATAATCACTATTTACTGAGGAAAAAATGGGAATATCATTGAAACCTAGAGGCCACAACAATTACCAATGATTTATGTTAATATTAACAAGCATGAGATAAACTGGTATCTTGTATCTCATGATATAATTTGTATCTCTTGATATAATCTTGTATCTCTTGAGATAAACTGGTATCTTGTATCTCTTGATATAATTCACTGAAAAGGATATAATATAAATTCTGTGTCATTCTTGTAAAAAATAAAGTTTATTATAGATAGAAAATATCAGATACTAGACAGGCAGCAGGACTAAATTCTTCAATAATTGCAATGAGTAAGACAAGTAAATAATTATTTCATATTAAGGGAAACTAAATAAATATTAACAGTAATATTTAATTTATAATTAGATCCAGGGTCAATGCTGTACAAAATGAATTTGAGATAATTGAAATAAGAATTAACTATATATTAATAATATTAATATATAAATATTAATTTTATGCTGAATTACTTAAGGAAATATGGCCATATTGTCCAGAACTAAATCTCAAATAGTTTGGAAAAAAATAATATAATCATAAACGTTAAAAATGCATTAGGGTTAAAGATATTAACTTAGATTAAAGATACTCACTTTGCTTTCATGCTAACTCCTTTTCAGCTTGCAATTATTTCAAAATAAGAAATATTTATTTTTACAAATGAAGAGGCCCTCATATACAACATTCAAAAGACATGAATGGAAAATACGTGACTACAGAAGCCCTAGTTTTCCATTTGCAAAGATATCAGACATAAAACAATGTTGGAATCTAGAATTTTGCTTTCTAAATCCATGACACCTCATGGCTGATCTTCAGAACAAAGAGTTTCACTGTAGTGACATTAAGTGATTTACTGTCATCTGTGAAGTCTACATAGAAAGGGTACTCAATAAGTCTGAAAATGAATAATCACCGTAAAATTATTATAAAGTACATATTGCAACAACTATTTTACACCTGGAACTATGAGAAAATGCTATAAAAATCATTGCTTTACTTCTTATTTTAGAGTAATTTCTCATGACTTTTGTTTGTAAATATTAGTAAATCTAAAGGGTAATCAGATTAACATAAACACAATAAAACTGAATTGCAAATAACATATAAATCATTTGCTAAGTGACAGTGATAAACGTCAGTGTGCTTATTATATAACTCTAATTGATATAACACAATTTAATACATCTACACACATATATATATTAGTATTATTTTAACTGCATTCAATTTGATATGCAAAGCAAGTGTTATTTCTATGAACTGTGTAGATAAATATTATTGTTATGCTTGTTAACCTTAAAAGTCTCCAACCTGAAAAAAAAAACACTGAAAATTAAATTGAAACTATGGAAGATTAAATATTGATAAAAAAAGAAATGGTTAAATACCTATGAAGAAAATGTGTATATATATATATGTATATAATATATATATGTATTAAAATATTCAACTATGTCCAACTACAGATAAAAAATGATTTCTCAGTAATAGAAGTTAACAGAAAATTATCTACCATAAATTTATTTATCTTTTGTTCAATATGTATAGGACCATACTTTTGTTTGGAAAGAGCTAACCCTTACATTAGAGCATGTTGTCCTGTACATCTGTATCTACCTGAACTTATCTGAGTGGCTGTGGATTTCTCTTCCTCATTCTTGTTTCATTAAATTTACTCCCATTCCTTTCTCTCAACTCTTGAATCATTAAACCTGAAGCTGTGTTCATATAGTCCTTCCATGTATTTTTACTACATAGGTGGACTATTTTCCCACCTAAAGTCAGTGTCTCCAATTATACACTAAATCCATTTTCCTTGTGTCTGTTTGAGAACGTTGCTCCAGCAATTACCAGACTCTTTTCTCTATAATTACTTTTAAAATTTTTACTGTAGTATTAATATCAACTTATTAATGAAAACTTCTCTTTATCCCATATTTTCTTCCAGCTAGCTACTCAATTCTATTTTTCCATCTATAAATAACTCCCTGCAAATTTTACCAAGGATTCTTGTTCAATTTCCTTTGCACTTATTTTTTGGCTTCATTTTTATAGTTCTTTTTTATGCCCAATTATTTCTTAAAAATCATTAATAATCAGGCTGGACATGGTGGCTCATGCCTGTAATCCCAACATTTTGGGAAGCCAACACAAGCGTATCACTTGAGGCTAGGAGTTCGAGACCAGCCTGGCTAATATAGTGAAACCTCGTCTCAACAAAAAATACAAAAATTATTGGTAGTGCAGGCCTGTAATTTCAGCTACTTGGGAGGATGAGGCAGGATAATTCCTTGAACTCGAGAGGCAGAGGTTGCAGTGAGCTGATATGGTAGCACTATATTTCAGCCTGGGTGATAAGAACAAAACGCCATCTCAAAAAACAAATCATTAATAATTGTTATTGAAAATAAAATTCCATATTCTAAATTTTCCATTTTTGAACCAGACTGCAGCATTTACCCCAGCCAGTTACACTGTCCAAAACATCTTCATCAGTTGACCTCTGGGATTCTGTCTCTCATGGTTCTCTCTTTTATTACTTGCCTCTTCTCAACAGAAATGTTTTCTAGAATTCTTCCTGAACCCTTAAATCTTGCTGCTTTTCCCTTTGATTAGTCCAAAATATCTTGTTTTCTCCATTTACAAACATTGGCTAAATAATATTTTCCTGTTTTATATCTTTTCCTTTATTCAACAAACATTTATGTAGCACCTATTATGTATGTGACCAGCAGTATTCTGAGTGAAAGAGATAGATCAATTAAAAAAAAAGAATAAATATCCTGCCCTCTGCAGTGTACATTCTATTGAATGCAGACATAAACAGACAGAAAATCATATTGTGTATTAGAAAGTGATGACTGCTAAAAAGAAAAATAAATTTTTCTAGCAAAAACTGTTGTAATTTAAAACAGAGTTGACAAGGAAATCCTTGACGGGCAGATAATATTTAAGTAAAGACATAAAGAAAGTGGAGTAGTGAACAATGGATTCTTAGGAAGTCACATGACTTTAAATATGGCTTTTCTATGGAGAAACAAATCCCGGTTTTATTGTTCCAGTTTTAGCCTGTAACTGCCCCCTTATATCCAGCTATCTACTTACACCTCATGTGGCTACCTCATTTGAGAAGCATCTCAAACAAAACATGTCTAAGAATCATAAAAAAAAAAAAAATACTTGATTTTCTTCCAACAATATTCTTTCCAACAGCCATTTATATTTTAATTCTTAAATGAAAACTTTTTAGTAAGTGACAATTATTCTAGTTTTATCTGGACAAAATTCCTATAGTTGATCTTACCTATTCCCTTTTCACACACTCCATAACCAAGCTATATAAATGCTATTGGCTTTACCATAAATTGCTATTGTCTTTTACACTTACCATATGTAAATGGTATTGGCTTTACATTTTAAAATATCTGTAGTCTGAACCTTTTTATAACCTCCACTCTGACCCAAGACACCATTATCATTCATTTGAATATGGCAATAACGTTCAAACTGCCACCCCTGTTCTAATCTTACTCTCTGAAAGCCAATTCCTACAGGAACCAAATTGCTCTTATTGCCCTGAGAAGTAAGCACCAAGATTATATGATACACTACAGAATCTCCTCTTGCTAGAGTTCCATTCTTCTCATGTATCTTCCCACTGTTCTCAATCGTTCTTCTTCATCACTCTGGCCTACCTGTTTCTAGAACACACCACGTATCTCTCCTCTCAGGTTTGCATTTTATTTTTACCCTTTTTGGAGAGCAATTACTCCAATTTTTGAAAGATTACACTTTTTTCAGGTGTCTGTTTAAATATAATATGTCAATATAATGCTCTTGCGAGGAGTAGCTAGTGGGGAGCCGAGTAAAACAACCCTCTCCAGCTCCCACCCAAGAAGGAGGGTCAAGGTCAAGGGAACAATTCTGTGTCATCTCTCTTTCCACAGGTAAAAGAAGATGCACAGGAGACTATTCCATCTCTCAGCATATCGCCACAATTCTGTCTTTATTCTTTTTAGCACATACCACCATTTAACACATTATATATGCCTTTGTTTGTTTGTTTGTTTTCTTATTCCAACTCCCAGTGGAAGATGAGCTTTACAGAGGAAGGATTAGTCTATTTAACTGTTGTATCTTCAACACCAAAAATAACTGCCCGGCATGTGATAGATATGTGAGAAATATTTATTGAATGCTTTCAAACGAATTAAGTATGAAGCAAAGCAGACAGTTTAAATGTGCTGCAGTTCATTGTAGCTGAAAATAATCTAAGATTTAGTTGTTGTAAATATCAGAATCATAAACGACAAAAGACACAGTAACATATCTATTCTTTACATCAAGAAAAACTCTCTATACCAAAAGCTATTTCTGTCATACCTCTGATCGTGTTCTCAATCCTAAGATTTTTTTTTGTTGTTGATCCTTCAGACAGACTATATCATGCAAGATTTAGAGAAGAACATAGAAATACTATTTTTTATCTGTCAAGCTAAACAGATATATTGAATTATTGATAAAATGAGTGAGAAAGATCATGAATATAGAATATGATGGTTTTCAGAACAGATGCAAACAGCTTCTAGCTAATTCATTTAGCAACTGTTTACATTTTTTAAAGCTTATCTTTCACAATTCTAAAAAATAGTTTATAGTAATAAAAGTTTCTTCAATCACATTATTCATAAATAATACAATGCATTATCTCTTACAGTCAGTCTCATTTTTATTAATCCACATCCTAATTACATGGCAGTACTTACCTCAAATTTCTAAATATTTATCTTTCTCTTTAATTAAAATCAACCTTCATTACTCTTTAGTATTTCGTATTGTCCACATTAATGTTTATTAGATGAGCAAAGCAAAATAATCTACTCACCCAGTTACTCTGAGAAAAAATAATACTGAAGAGAACATTGACATAAAAATATAGAATTCATATAAAAATGAAAGTAAATATACTATCGATTATAATAATTTACACATGATGGCATGAAGTTCTTTCCCTAACACTAAAAAATTATTTCTTGTATTTTGTAGATGTCAATATTATATTTTTAGAGTTTAAAACTAATAATAATGACTGGTTCAGAAGACTGAGATTTGGAGGTTTTACTTTAATATTGCTTTCTGTTAGGAACTCAGGTTATACTGGTTTATGATATATACTGGTATTATGTTATGTAAACTGTTTTCTATCAGTAAAACAACATATTCATCACACATGCATGCTGCTCAAAATCACATATTGGTATTATACTACTTTTCAGTTCAACTTCACAAAATCTAGCTAATTTTTAAGATAAGTTTTTAGATAATGAATAATTACTGGCCATTTATCCTGCTTTTCAAAAAAATGTATAAATTCTGTGTCTGAAGAGAATTCTGGAAACAATACTTCAGAGTCATAGGATCTCACTCTCTTGGTTCAAATTTGATTAAGAAAAAAAAAATAAAGTTTGCCTTGCAAAATACTGCTTAATCATTAAACTCAAATATACACTATTTCACTGAATATATTTTGAAAAATTGAAATAAAGATTTTTCTGATTTTCTAGTTAATAATTACATAAATTTTGGAGACTTAATCTCAAAATGAAACAAATAAATTGATTCTTTAATTGGTTATCTGTGGCTCTCGTTAGTCATTATCTTCAACTATTTGTGGCAGGTCACATTGCATTTTTGATGGCTCCACTGGAGGAAAAGCTCCTAGAACACCGTTACTTTTATTATTATTATTATTATTATTATTATTAATTTTTTGAGACGGTGTTTCACTCTTGTTGCCCAGGCTGGAGTGCAATGGTGAGATCTCAGTAAACCTCAACCTCCTCCTCCCAGGTTCAAGGGATTCTCCTGCCTCAGCCTCCCGAGTAGCTGGGATTATAAGCATGCACCACCACACCTGCCTAATTTTGTATTTTAAGTAGAGATGAGGTTTCACCCTGTTGGCCAGGCTGGTCTCAAACTCCGTACCTCAGGTGATCCGACCTCCTGAGCCTCCCGAAGTGCTGGGATTAGAGGGTGAGCCACCACGCCTGGCCGAGCACTGTTATTTTTATTGTGTCATCATTTTGCCAAATGCCTGTCATGTGCCATGCAATCATGCTTGTTTAATATAGAACAGTTATGCTCTTGTTTCTAACTATGCTAATATAATTTCAAAATATATTGTAGAAAACTTATAGATCTGTACCCATGTTGCTAAGGTATAACAATGCTAGAAACCAAAAAGCAAATAAAATTGTCATATTTTTTGTAGTGTCGTTTTATATAGTCCTGATAATCTTACTTTCTCCTCACAACAGTCATGAGTAATTGTTTTTGATTTTCATTAATTAGAACTGGATACTGGAAAACAGTGTGGTGAAGCACACCTGGCTTGACCCTTGGTCTTCTGAGGACAATTCGATGACTGCCTGATAAAAATTATTTCAACCCAGTAACTTCGTTAAACAGTGGAAGTAAGAAGAGAAGTGAAAATACACTTTTTAAAGGCAAAATAAAGGTTTTCCTGTATGGTGGAAGACGTATGTTAAGATTGAATCCTATTAGGCACCAATCTTTGTGCATGCATATGTTTTCATAAGTTTAGTGGTTATTGTGTGTTTGTGTATGTATACATGCATATATATATATATGAAAATGTATATATTTAAATATATGATTGTGTATGCCAGTTTCATCAATTTTATGTTGAAATATGAAAACAAAATCTTGCATATAATATAGCTTTAAAGTTTGAAGAATGTTAATAAAATGAAACAAGTACCATTGCATAGTATTAAAAGACAATATTTAAAGTCCTGATTGTGTCCATACGTAAAAGCATACTTTTTGCTCCTTCAGGTAATAATTTTCCTTAGTTTTGGATTATTTATCCTAAAACAATATATTTTGCGGGGTTCTGAGGGCCCTTTTATGATACGTATCTGAATAGTGCTTCTACTTATTTGATTTGCCTATTCTCCCAAATAGGCTATTTTTGAGATTAAGATGTATTCATGTATGTCATCAGGAGTGATTACAATAGAAGAAAATATTCACCAGTTATGAGACCTAACATGCCAGACAATATCATTTCATTTAAAATTTATATAATTGTTATCAAACATTTAATTTTTTATTGTATGTATGTCTAGGTTTTTTAAAATTTCTGTTTGGTTTTTGCTTTTGTCAATAATTCTGTGGCAAAATGTTATATGCATCACCCTTGGTATACTCATGAAGTATTTTGCTACATTGAACACATAGAAATACAACGACTGTCACAAGTGCCAGTGTGCTCGGTTGTAGTGGATAACGAAAATATTTTCTCAAAGTCATTCCATATATTTAAAATTTCAGGAGGAGTTTCTAAAATTTGATTGCCCCACAAACTTTTCAGCACTTCATATTGTTAAGCACTTTTTCATTTTTTTCACCATGGTTTTTATAAACGTTTACTCACTCTGATTTTAATTTCCATTTCCCAAGTATTATTGAAGTTTTGCAAGTTTACATAAATTCTATGGTATATTTATTTCCATTTAGTTAAATGGGCTCAAGATTTTGGTTTGTAATTTTCTATCAGATTGTTTGCTCCTTCAAATAATTTGTACAGCCTCTTTACTATTTTTATATTTAAATCTTTATCGATCATATATATTGTTAACATATTCATCAAACTTTTGACTTGCTAGTTATGCTTTTTTATGATGTACTTAATAAAAATTTTTAATTTTAATGTAGCCTAAATTTTCAAACTCTTTTCTGTGTCTGCTTTTGAATCTTTTAAAAAAGGATATTTGCAGAACTAAAAAAGCTTTTTTTCAATATTTTAAAGGTTTTCAAATTTTGCCTTTCAAATGTAACCCCAAAATTCATTAGTAATTTATTTCTTAATGTTATAATCCAGGTTTTATATATTTTTTTCCTACATGGATAACAAATGGATCCAGCACCATTTACTTAATATTCAGTCATTTCCTGCTAATACGCAATGTCAACTTTGTATATACAAGACTTCTATGTAAAAGGTGATCTGATTCTTGTTTTTTTATATATTAAAATTGGTGAATTGCCCATGCTAGCACCATTACTAAAGAAATTTTATTGCTATAGTTTTATAAAGAGCCATGACATTAAGGAGGAGAAATAGTCCCTTCTTTGTTGTTCTGTAGGTTTAGCTTTTATATTTTTGATTCCTTACTCTTTTTTACTAATTTTAGAAATTAGCCTATCAAGTTCCTTGAAAAAAAGTATAGAAAGTTTATTATTCTTATAAATGAAGAAAACATTTAATTAATTTTAATATTTTTAATTCATTTTTTCTCTATCTACAAATTATATTTTTAGAACTTACATTGTTTTTCTTTTATATTTTGCTTGTTAGAAATTATATCTCAATTTAAAAAAATACAGTGATACAATCTTTAATATTGATTCAGATCTTTAATATCTGAATCAACATTAAAGATATATTTCTAAGTACTATTCTATTTTTATTTTATGTGTTTTTCTAAATTATATACATATATATACATATTTATTTATTTTTGAGACAAAACCTCATTCTGTCATTCAGGCTGGAGTGCATTGGAATGATTTTGGCTCACTCACTGCAGCCTTGACTTCCCTGAATCAGGTGATCCTCCCACCTTAGCCTCCCAAGTAGCTAGGACTATAGGCACTCACTACCACCACACCTCGCTAATTTTTGTACTTTTGTAAAGGTGATATTTCACTATGTTTCCAAAGCTGGTCTTAAACTCCTGTGCTCCAGTGATCCACCCACCTCAACCTCCCAAAGTTCTAGGATTACATGTATGAGCCACTTACCAAAAATAAAAATATTTTTATTTTTAATTGACATACACACACACACACACACACATATATATGAACAAAAGTTGAACAAAAGTTTTAAACATCCTAGAGACTTGTTGAATTGTTTTACCAAAATGCCGATGGCAATACAGGCAATGAACTCCAGGCTGAAGTCATCTCAGCTGGTGAGGAACCTATTGGGAACTGGTGCAAATGTCACTGTTACTATGCATTAGCAACAAGGTTGGAAGCATTTTGCCCTTGCCCTAGAGATGTGAGGAACTTTGAACTTGAGGGAGATGATTTACCATACCTGGTGGAATAAATTTCTAAGCAACAAAGCGTTCAAGATGTTGCCTGGCTGCATCCAACAGCATTTGCTGATATTCATGAGCAAAGAGATGCTTTGAAACTGGAAGTTATATTTAAAAGGGAAGAAGAGCATTAAAGTTTGGAAAATCTGCAGCCTGGCTATGTGGTAGAAAAGAAAAACACATTCTCAGGGAAATAATTTAGGGTAGATACAGAAATTTGCATAAGACAAGCCAAATGTTCATATTCAAGTCAATGGGGAAAATTCGTTGAAAGCATCTCAGACCATATGGTAGCCCCTCTGATCACAGGCTCTAGGAAAAAATGGTTTAATGGGCAGGGCCAGGGTCCCTCTGACCTGGGCAACTGCTCTCTTCAACCCAACTTCTCCAGCTCCAGTCATGGCTATAAGGGCCCCAGGTACGTCAGGCTGTTGCTCTGGAGGGTGCAAACCATAAGCCTTGGCACCTTCCACGTTGTGTTAAGCCTGTGGGTGTGCAGAAGACAAGAATTGAGACTTGAGAGCCTCTGCCTAGATTCCAGAAGATGCATGAAAACACCTGAATATCCTGTTAGAAGTCTACTGCAGCAGTGGAGCCCTCATGGAGAAATTCTACTAAGGCAATGCAGAGGGGAAATTTGGGAGACACTGCCTAGTGGAGCTGTGAGAAGAAAGCCACTCTCCTCTAGACCCCAGAATAATACATCCAACAACAGCTTGCACCATGTGCCTAGAAAAGCCACAGCCATTAAACACCAGCCCGTGAAGCAGCCATGAGACTGTATCCTGTACTGTCACAGGGGTGCGGATACTCAAGCAAGGCCTTGGGAGCCCACCCCTTGCATCAGTGTTGCCTGGATATGACACAGGGCAATCATTAAATCTGAAAGCTCCAAAGTAATATCATTTGACACTATGTGTCAGAATTGTGTTGGGCTTGCAACTCTTTTGTTTTGGCTGATTCCTCCCTTCTGGAAAGAGGGAGGAATGTATTTAATGCCTGTATGCCCATTGTATGTTAGAAGTAACTAACTTGTCTTTATGATACAGGCTCATAGGTGGAAGGAACCAGCCTTGTCTCAAATGAGACTTTGGACTTGGAACTTTTGAGTTAATATTGAAATGAATTAAGACTTTTCAGGGCTGTTCAGAAGGGATGATTGCTATTTTGAAATGTGAGAAGGACATAGGATTTGGGAGGTGCCTGGAATGGAATAGTATGGTTTGACTATATGTTCTCATCCCAATCCCATATTGAATTTAATCCCCAAAGTTCAAGGTAATGCTAGGAGGAAGGCAATTTGATCATGGCAATCACCAAGAACAGCAAAGGGGAACTCTTTGCTGTTCTTGTGATAGTGAGTGAGTTCTCATGAGATCTGGTTGTTTACAAGAATGTGGCACTGTTCCCCTCGCCCTCATTCTCCTTCTCCAGCCATGTAAGAATGTGCCTGCCTCCCATTCACCTTCTGCCATACTTGTAAGTTTTCTGAGGCTTCTCCAGCCATGCTTCCTATACAGACTGGTGAACTGTGAATCAATTAAATATCTTTCTCTATAATTTAGCCAGTCTCAGGTAGTTATTTATAATAATGTGAGAATGGACTAATATAACACATAAGTCTCTTTATACAATATTATTTTTCTCTATAAAATAAATATTTATTGTGGTAGTTTTGAACCCTTTTCACCTTCAGAATTTGGACTCTGAATACCCTCATGTTTAAATTTGCCACTATAGCTCATGGTTCCACGCAGAGTTCTGCTAGATTCCCTTCCCACCAAAACTAGCCTTCTGCCTGGACAAAGCTCAAGTATTCACATTCTTGTTCAAACTAAGAACAAGAAAAAAGTCCAAGACAAAGAAAATAAAACTCATTACTTCAACTTTGAGAGTATCTCCTCTCTTTGCAAATGTATGCATTTGATTCCTTTTCATTTCTTCTATAAAACTCTGATGTCTCCGAATACAAGATACCTACATTTTTACTTTTCTGATTATTCTAAGTGTAAGAGTTAGTCTGCCACAAAATGCACCATACTGCTCCTAAGAAGAAATCTCAAATACTATTTTTTTTAAATCAACTAAATCATTTCCTTTGACTGAAAGATTTATTCCATTTACATTTATGGCATATTTCTCATATATCAACATCATGTATATGGTTTGATTTCACTAATTTTATATTTTATTTGCCCATTCTATCTTTAACAACTTTCTTGATATATTTGTATCCCATTCTTTGGCTATTTTAAACAATATTTCCTTTTTCTGTTTGTCCATTATGTCTTATTTGAAATATTATGTGCTTTTCTACTTTTTAGTAGTTAATTTTAAAACTTTAGCACTTGTATTCAACATGAGTTTGCCATTATTTGATATATTTTTCTTCAGTTCTGAAACAATATAACATACTTGTAATAATTATCTAAATTTTTAAACATTTACTGATTCCTTGAATCATGTTTTCTCAGATTTATTATTTTTTCTTATTTCTTAAATAAATCCTTTAGTTTTCTGCAGAGATACTCTGCTTGAACTAACTCTGTATGTTATATATTGGATATATTGTTTATATTAGAAATTTTTACCTTATTCTTCTTAAAAAAATTTTGTTGGGGTTGCAATTAGGTTATTTGAAGATAGTATTTTGCTGTTCGTGCTTCCATTATTCCGATTAAGATATCAATTGACCATCTATTTTTATTATTCTCTAAGTAATTTTTGTCTTTATTTATTTAATTTGAGACAGGGTCTCACTCTGTCACCCAGACTAGAGTGCAGTAGCGTGATCCTAGCTCACCACAACCTCTGCTTCCAGGCTCAAATGATTCTCTTGCCTCAGCCTCCTGGGTGGCTGGAATTATAGGTGTGCACCACTACCACCTAGCTAATTTTTGTATTTTTCGTAGAGATGGGATTTCACCATGTTGGTCAGGTTGGTCTTAAACTCCTAAATTCAAATGATCCACCCACCTTGGCCTCTGAAAATGCTGGGGTTACAGGCGTGAACCAGCATGCCCAGCCCCAGGTTTTCTCTATTCTTTCTTCTCTTTCTCCTTTTTCCTTTTAAGATGCTTTAAATATTTTTTTCTTTACCTTTCATTTTTCCAGTTATGCTAAGACATATCTGCCTGCAAATTTCATCTTATTTGTCATTCTTGAAATTCACTAAGTTAATAGAATGTAAGAATTGATTTCATTCAATCATGTGTAAGACAGCAATTTTCTCCTTCAAATATTCATCTTTAAGGATTGACTTTCTTTGGATATAATAACTATTTTTAGTATACAATTATAATTGAAGTTCGTTTGAGCAAATTTTAGAATATAAGAAGTTCAACCATCACTTTTGTGAGGGGGAGACAGAGTTTCACTCTTTTTGCCCAAGCTGGAGTGTAATGGTGTGATCTTGGCTCACTGAAACCTCCATCTCCCGGGTTCAAGCAATTCTCCTGCCTCAGATTCCCAGTAGCTGGGATTATAGGCACATGCCACCATGCCTGGCTAACTTTTTGTATTTTTTAGTGGAAATGAGGTTTCACCACATTAGCCAAGGTGGTCTCCACATCCTGATTTCAGGTGATCCGCCAGCCTCAGTCTCCCAAAGTGCTAAGATTACAGGCATGAGTCATCATACCCGGTCTCATCCATCATTTTAACCACGATTCCAAAAATTGATTACTGCTAACATTTCAGTATATGCAATTGTCTATTTTATTCAAGGTAATTTAATACACAAATATTTTAGGCTATAAATATAAAAATATATTTTAGGCTATGTATTGACTAATATATTAGTCAATAAATGTGATTCTACAATAAAACTGAAGTGATCCCATAGTATTATATATAAAATCCTATTTAATAAAATATCTATCTTTTACATTCTTAAACCATTTACAGCTCTCCACTTTAATACTTTATTATTAAGATTCAATAATGATTAAAAGAGGCAAAAAATTCTTGCCCTCATAGAGCTTACAATCAATTTGGAGAAAACCAAAACTAAATAACATAAAATAGTAAAAATTTAGTATTGTGTAATATTATCAGTGCTAGGGATAAAACTTATAAGTGAGAAAATAGATACAGATTATCAAGGTTTGTTGTGTAAGTATTAATTAGAGTATCCAAGAAAGGTTTTCATGAGAAGGTGTTTTGATGAGGACATGAATCAGAAACCATTCATGTGAATATCTGGAGAAAAACCATGCCAGAAAGAGAACAGTGAGTACAAAATTCGTAAGTGGCAGCATGCCACGGAGAAGAAGCCAGGGTGCTGGCATGATGTAGGAATGAGGAGAGCATTTGGGACTGGTATCAAATGGCTGCAAAGGGTCACATTATACTGAAATACAGAATTCCCAGTAAAGTTTTACCTTTTACTATGTAAGAAATGAGAAGTCTTTGGGTGATTCTAAGAAGGGTGGCATGACCTGAATTAATAATATAATGTTGGCTACGCTAGTCAAGATAGACTGAATAGTGTACAAACATAGAAATAGTGAGACGAGTTATGAGGTTGCTTCTACGTTCCAAGCAAAACGTGTTGAATTTATACTGGAAGGTAGCGGTGGGGATCGTTGTGATGTGCTGAAACACTCCTGAGCAAAAGTAAACAAGAATTGCTGACAGGCTGGTTGTAAATAACTCAGACTAAAAAAATAATGTTAAGAATGGAACAGGAAATATCCAGAGATTATATCCATAGATAAATGTTATTCATATTTCTACTCATGTAGTTATAAATACCTGAACATGAAATGCTGTCAAAAGATATGTACATTTAAATAATTTGCTGTCTATTGTCAAATGACTTTCCAATATACTTTCTACTAAATTGTGGATTCTATAGCAGCACATATAACTATTTTTCTTCACACTCTTGAATACTAATATTGTTCCTTTTCAATTGCTGTAAATTTTATGACTAAAAGTACATCTCAACATTGATTTAATATGCTCTTTAATTAGAATAAATCAGCTGGGTATTAGGCAAACTTAATTAAAAATACTTGAGTAAAATACCACACAGTTTGATTTCTCTCTGCTCTCTATTCTTTATTATAACTTTCTGCCCATGTTTTTATTTCTGTAATGAAGAGTGGTAAAGACATTTGTCATTTCCCACCTGCGGGACATGTAAATTCAGTTACAAGTTTTGGGATTTCTCTATTATGTTCCTTGAACATTGGAATCTGAAAGGAGAATACTCTCTGTATTTCCACTGTTTGGCAGACAGGGCTTGGTAGCCTACATTTTTTGAAATTGTCTCTCTTGCCAACAATTCAGGTTCTTGATTGAGTGACTCAAGAATAAGTTGTACTTGCAACATGCATTGAACATGGTATATACAAGGTAAGGTGCCTTGACTGAGTGCTTTAAATAATGAATTTCTACAGATATACTGAATGTGGCCCTATTTAAAAGCTACTTCTCCACTCTTTAGTAATTCTCTTCCACCCTTCGCATTTATAAAATATAGTACTAACTGCAATCTCTATTAGACTCAAAATAATTATTGCACATTGTTGTTGCTTAGTACTTTAATAGAGCAAGAATATTATTATTTGCCTTTCTTCAGGGTCCAGGATATGCAACCCTCCTGTTCCCAACTATCACCAGACATCTGAAAGTTAGCTCACTGCAACCTTGGCATTATCAGTATTGCACAGAGCACTCCTTAGCATACAGGATAAACACTGTTCTACGAAATCTCCAGCAAGTCTTTTTTCTTTGCAGTTAGCCCCTCTTCTGCTGATCCTGCTCATTGTCTCCTCAAAGCATATTTTCCTAGTTTCTCTAATAAATCTACTTTTGCTATCTTGGTAAATTCTTTTACCTCTGCACCACCAGCCCAGATAGTTGTCACTCTCCCATGACAACAAATGTACAGGAAATTTAAAGTAACTAATAATCCTTCATATATTTTATTTAAAGATTACTTTTCAAGATTTTTGTCTTTGTAATTTGCACTCATTTTTGTCACAAAAAATAATTAAGGCATATCAAAACCAAGTCTTCTTTTGGAGGTTGTTTTATTTAGACTATTTTGGGTCATTCCATACATTTTCACTAACAACTTATTCATTTTCAATTTCTCCTTTTAAGGTATATAGCACATGTATATGAAAAATTTGCATAGAAATGAAATTATTTCTGTGGATCAGATTATGTCACTGTATCCACAAAATATTTTTTCCAAATATAAAATTTTATATCTTGTATTGGTAAGTACTATTTAAATTCCAAGTGACTGAAAACAACTTTAACTGGGTGAGACCACAACAAACAAGTAAGCAAGAAAGCAAACAAACAAACAAAAATCCTGAGGGGTCAGGGTAATTTATGGTTGAGATGTTGCCTAAATTGGAGTTGAGCAGGAAGCTTCTGGATAAGGAAGCTTGCAGCTGAGCATGTAACATCCAAATTTAGGGCTGGAGAATGTTCGGGTTTTGGGTTTTTCTATTCACTTGGGATCTCCCCTCCTTGCTGAAGTTCTTTTTATTCTCATGTCATGAAACACACTAGCTTCCTATATCTGATGGAAAACTGGTTTATCAAAAGCTGGCAATATTTAGAGGTTTAGCCACTTTGAGAAACATATAAATCAATTGTCCCTTGGTCTTCAAGACCAATAATTCTAAAGAAAAAACAAGTTCTGCTAGTGTTCAGGAAAAATCACATGCATATAAAATATGTTTTATGTGGATTTTTCCCACAAGAGATTTTGCAGGGCAATTTCAAAGTATGGCAAGGAAATATATTTCAGAATTAAATATTTTTTTCTTATCATATACTGTTATGCCTGAGTCAGAGTGAAGTCCGTCACAATATATAGGCTCAAATAAAACCCATCAGATGAGAATTTATGGTTTGTAGGGCCTAACTCCCTAGATCGCTTAGGTAGGAATTTGGGCAAGATAAAAAAATCAGAGCTTATGCGTCAGTCCCCACTCTTGGCCAAAAAGCATTCCACAGAATGCATATGCAGGCCAACAAAACAGCCACAGGTCTCCCGCGCTCAAAGACTCATTCCTAGAGTTGTCTGATCCGGTCATTTGCAAGATCACGGAGCACTAGGCAGGCTCATTCCTAGAGCAGTAAGGGGGATGAAAATAGTTTTAAATGTCAAGGAAGAGGACACAATCTGACCTGATGTAATAGTCAATAGGTTAAGGGGTGAAACGGAGTCAGGCTTAGGGTTTAGTCTATAAAAAAATCCCGAATCTTGGGGAGAGATAGCATGGGGAGAAAAGCCAGATATAAGTGATGGGGAGGAAGGCAGCAAATAACACTGCCATGTGTGTACCTATGCAACAATCTTGCATGTTCTTCACATGTACCCCAAAACCTAAAATGCAATAAAAATAAATAAATAAAATAAAATAAAATAAAAACCCTGAATCATATCTATTTTGTGAGCAACTATGATCCAAGTCTTTAGTCGTCTCTTCTTCCTTTTGCTGTATCTGGCATAACATTTACAAGACTTATATAATGCTAATACAGTGACAAATACCATAAATATAGCAAACAGTATGTATCCAACATGGTTATAGGTAGAGTCAGAGGGCAGTAAACAACCTATCCAGCTAAAAAAAAGAAGACACTGCATACATCATCATAGTCTTTGATCAGACTCACAGTGTGTTTACCCTCCTTATCAAGGGTTATTTGAACCTTATGATAAATCTTATTTGAGGATTGTAGGACTAACACTAAATCAAAATCCAGTAAACTTAATCTCCCTTCCTTCCAATTTATCTCCATAGGTATAACATCATGAGGAGTGTCGAATCAAATGTAAGGAAAGCCTGGTCCTCGATGTCTAAATTGTCATAGGACCTGTTAGCAGTGGACAAATCTATTTTCCCCACTAGTTTTGTATTGCACCACATACTGGTATTTGGGAGCGAAGAGGTTTTGTCACAGGAGAAGTCAAATAATTCTACACTGTTGTTGTGTTGTCTTGCCCAACAGAAGCAGCCCTTACCCATATACCGGATGCTATGTCCCATGGGGGTGGATATTAGAGGCAACGTTTGGGAAAAATCAGGGTTCCAAGTGATTTGAGGGCATAGCCATTCTCCTTTTCTGTTCTAACAATCTGAAAGAGATATGGGATACCATGTCTTATTATCAGCTAAAAAAGCACACCTTTTTTCCCAGGGGGAATATTCTTGTATGGTTTACAATAGTCCCAGTGCCTGCTAGTTGGACAGCAGAGTACCTTAGAGCCTCATCTAACTTTATTGCCTGTGCTCTGAGAATACAATGTTTAAGGTCACATTTACCATCCAAAAATCTCCGTAAGTTCGGGGAACCATATATTTTCCACAGGTGTCTGGATTATTCATCAGTACTGAGGATTGTAGGTCATTGCTTCATAGCCACCTCAGATTCCATTTGTAATAAAGTAGACATGAGCCCCTGTTAGATAAGAATACATGTTCATTCCCATCTTTGGGTTTTGGAGTATGTTTTCATGGTTTGTCTGGTTTCTTCCATCCATTTGATGAGTGCTGCATTATCTTTTAACTGTATCCATTGGTTAGTTAGGTTATTTACTGCACTCTGACTCTACTTATAGCTTCTTGGAAGCCTAATCTTTACTGTCATTATGGTATTTGTCACCGTTTTAGCATTATATATATCTGGTAAACATTATGTCATTATTTCTACTATCCTTTTGATGAGTGCTGCAGTATCTTATAAATCCTTTAGCTTCCCATCCTTTTCCCTCCTCCTGGAATAGCATTTCTTCTATGTGGCCTCTTTTTGATAGGGAATTATTTTTCTAAAGAATGCCTTTCTTCATTAGTCCTGAGCTTAGCTTATCCCAATATGCCTAGCTCAGCTCCAATTCCTCTAGTGAGGTCAGGCTTTAGTTTTTTTGGTGGCAATGGTGCATCTACCAGGAATGCTATTGCCATTGTATACTGAGGGCATTTGTACAATTTGGGTAAATGGAGTGAATCCAGAACCACTGAGTATATCAAACAATTGTTAGGATGGAGGTTACACCTAAGTATACCTTTGTCTGGGTATTCTGTAAGGCTTTCCAGAGGAGCCCTGGTCTGAGGGTGGAATATGTGTTGTCAGAGATCTGTGTCGAGAATTGACTCATATAAATAGTTCTTTAAGGGCAGTGTCAGTGTGGTTGGTGCTGGATAGAGGCATCCAGCTGCAATGACATGGCTGGTGGTTATCTGGGCAGGCCATGCTATGGCAGATTACACAGGAGGCAGCTAGATGTCTCCCACTGTAACAAGCCAATTGTCTCAATGAATCACCCCCAATCTCTATTGTCATCTAATATTCTACGTGGTTAGACTCCCTCAGTAATTGTACTGAGGCATTGTTAGGCAAATTTTTCTGCAGGGCATCATATTTGGTTGCAGCCCTATAATAGAGATACCTTAAAAGGGGGAACCTCAAGGAATGTTTAGAATGGTACTGTTTCATTTAACAGTATGCATTTCTACTTGGCCTATATCATACCAAATGATGTGGGCTCCACCTGCAGGAAGATTGCTGAGGTTTTCAGGGGACCAGGAGAAATTTTCAGGTTTGAAAACAGGAGTGTGGGGTAGGCAGACAGAGGAGATTGTGGGACTGAGAATGAACAAGTAAAACATTTCCCTTTAGCAAGGAAATGTATAGCCACATCCATTTAGAAAGTTTCACCAAGGAAGATTGCATAGAATCCAAACAGGTTCTTAGAGGTCTCAGTTAAAATACTCAGTGTTTTAGCAATATTGTGTAACAAGGAAAGTAGGAATGAGAGTTATTTCAGGGTTCATGAGGAGTGGCCTGATCCAGTGTCTCTGGAAGTATGTCGGCTTTCACTGTAGCCCTAGAGACCAGGTGAATCTCCAGTGTTCTCCTGATTTGCAGGCTGGTGTCAGAAACAGTTTCAGAAGTCTAAGGGATGTGGTCAGACATTCATTTTAGGTGTGAAATGTGAGTTCAAGAAGTGACGCCCTTTAACTTTGCAGCATAAGAGTTGGTTAAAAGCACCTGATAAAGTCCTTTCCAGTGGGGTTTTGGGAAATCCTTCAGCTGGTGTCTTTTCCAATATACAGAGTCACCTGCCTGTAATCCATGGTCTTTGGGGTCATCAGGCCCTGGGAGGTCACTGTGGAAAGATTCTGTTAGCAGCTTTGTATTATTTGTTAAGGATTTGAGGAGCCCTTGACAATAGTGCAATATTTCCCCTTTGATTAAGGCTGGTTCATATAAGCCTTCATCCAGGCTCATAGGTTTCCTTGTTATGATTTCACAGGGTGATAAACAATGTTTTCCAAAAGGAGTGGATCTAAAATTAAGCAAGACCAGTGGGAGGGATTTTGGCTAAAAGAAGTTTGAAAACCTCCATCAACTTAGCTAATTGAGTTTTTATTGTGGCATTTGTCTGTTCTAATAACCGAGCGGATTGGGGATGATAGGCACAATGGAAATATTATATTATGAGCCAGAATTTTCAAATAGATTGGACAACTTGTCCAGTAAAACGAGTCACAAGATCACTGTGCAGCACAGAAGGAATTACCCAAACTGGAATGATTCTCTCTAACAAAATTTTCTCTACAGCTAAGGTGGCAGCCCCTCTGACAAGGAAATATTTCTACCCACTGACAAAACTTACGAACTAAGACCAGCACATATTTGAAATTTTGAGATAGAAGCATCTGGATAAAATCCAACTGCTATACTTCAAAAGGTTCTATTGGCAAAGGAAAATTACCTTGGGAGCTATGAAAGGGCTTGCCAGGGTTATGTTTTGGGCATACAGTGCATCAAGAGTATGCCTTTTAAGCTACCGTGAGGGATGGTTTCCAAAAGCATTGTTTTTCACGTGATCCTATTTTTTCAGGCGCCCAACGAGTCATTTCATGAATAAACTGAAGGAAAGGCAATTTCACACCTATGGGAACTATGCATTTTTTTTTTAGGACCTATCCATAATTCCTTATTTGGGTCAAATTTGCCTTCCTTCCCCTGACAGATTTACTTCTTTTGAGGGGTAGATGCTTGTTGATATTGTAAAAGAATGTGAGTGAGGGTATTTGTGTGATGAAAGATACATTCCCGTACAGAACCAACCATCTTTCCTAGGGCATCATTCTTTGCTACAGCATCAAATAAATTATTTCCTTTTGCTTCATCAGTGTTATTCTTTGAGTGCCTAGGAATTTTTATGATTGCAAGCAGCTTTGGCATCTGAATTATTTCTAGTAACTTGAGACTTGCTGACCATTTCTTATGAGCTGTCTGTATGAGATAAGAAATCCTCTCTGTTTCTGTAGCATGCACAAATCATGGGCTACTTGGAAAGCATATCAGTTACTGGTATATATACATATGCCACTTAATTTAGCTAATTTACAAGCTCTAGGTAATACTATTAATTCAGCCATCTGGGCTGATTTGACTTCTTGGAATTTGGCATTTTCTATTATGTCTGTTACGGAACTGATGGTGTACCCTGCTCAGTAATGCCCCTGCTTGTCCCTTAAATAAGAACCATCCAGGAACCAAATTAATTCAGCATTCTAAAAGGGAGTTTCCTGTAAATCTTCCCTAGGGGAGAGTAACATATTTGTTAGTAGACTGCAGTCATATTCCTCTTCCTCTTTTTATTCACTTGGAAGGGATAGCAGGGTAGCAGAGTTAGGAGTGTTACAGCACTTCAAAGTGATGTTGGGAGCAGAAAGCAGGATTACCTCATAGGAGGCAAAGTAGCTAACAGAACGGTGTTGAGCGTGGTAACAGCTTAAAAGAGATTTCACAGAGTGGAGGGCATAGATGGTCAGAGGGTACCCTGGGAAAAAGTATTCAATGTTTTTGCATAAGGTGGCTGCAGCTAATATAGCCCACATACAAGGAGGGTGCCTCCTTGCAACTGAATCTAACTGTTGACTGAAATAACTAAGTAGTCTCTAGTTGTCACCATGTTTTTGAGTTAATACTCCTAGAGCATTCCCCTTTATTTCATGTACAAAGAGGGAAAAGGGAAGACTGTAATTGGGGTGGGCTAGAGCAGGTGCTTGGGCGAGAGCCTGTTTTAGATATTCTAGGTGTTGTTTTTCCCCATCTTCCAGTGGATTGGGTCTGTTTTAATTTCTTATATAAGAATTGGGCCATTAAGGAGTAGTTTGGAATCCAACTCCTGCAACAGCCCATTAACCCTAAGAATGCTCTTAATTGCTTTTCAGTTTGGGGCAGGAGAAAGATCATAATAGCAGAGATTCTCTCCAGGGTTTATTAGTAGCCCCACTGAGGAAATCATATATCCCAAATACTTAACTTGGAGGAGGAAAAATTGTAATTTATCTTTGTGTCCCTTAAAAGCAAGCTGTTGTCATAGGTGGACAGTATCTTCTTCATATTTTGGTAGGGAGGATGAACACAACAATAAATCATCCACATACTGAATTAGAGTAGATTCACTTGGAAATTCACTATAATCAAAATCTGCCTTTAGTATTTGAGAAAAATAAGTAGGACTTTCAGTGTACCCTGTGGTAAGACTGCACATGTGTATTGGTGATTTTTCCAAGTGACAGCTAAAATATACTGACTATTTTGCTCTATATGTATTCTGAAAAATACACTACATCAATAAATAATGGAGAAGTGGCTGGCATAGATAGGAATACGGGACAGTAAGCTGTAGGGATTGGGAACAACAGGATGTCTAGGAATTACTATTTTATTTATAGCTCTTAGATCTTGAATAAGTCTCCAGCACTTCCATTTGGCTTTTTAATTGGGAGGATTGGTATATTGCAAGCATTGGTACAGAGTATTATGAGTCCTTTGTCTAAATAGTCCTGAATTATTGATTTGATTCCTGGTAAGGTGTCAGGTCTGAGGGGATATTGCCTTACATTTGGCAGAGGTTTGGATTTATTTACGGTTATCTCTATACAGACTGCTGGCTGAATCTCCCAATATTGGTGAAAGAGCTGCCCATAAGGAGTCTAGTACTGTAGATTAGAAAGGCTCTAATTCTTCCTGTGCAGAATATTTATTAACTTTCACAAGCATAATATTACATGTGGACTTTTGTAATCTTCTATGTCTCCCAAGTGGAGAATCATTTCTCCTTTCTGTGAAAATGAGATGCAAGCATTATGGGTCTCTAGGAAATCCTGTCCCAGGAGATAAATGGGGTCACTATCTACTATAAGAAAAACATTATGCCCTGCTAATTACCTAATTGAAATTGAAAGGTATTTGATTTTAAGGCTAATAGGGGTTTGAAACCCTGACCCTTTCAACTTTTTCTTTACTCCGAGGGAGAGGGTTCTAAATTAGGTAGGGGTGAGGACTGACAGTGGAGCGCCAGTGTTTACAAGGACTTTGGCATTTTCCCCATTTATGGATATTTCTACTTATCTTAAAGCATTGGTTAGAAGTACGGGGAAACCCCTCCGTATTCCTTCAGAGCAACCATATTCTGAATTTTTAGTTGTTATGTTTCCTTCTTCTGGGGCCTTTTGCCCTCTTCGTGCTAGCACCCACTTAAGTTTTTTTTTTATTTGCATTCTTTTTAAAAAATATTCTTTCTTTTTGCAATAGTGGCAAAATGCTTCCTCTTTGGGTTGCTTAGATTTCTGGGGACCATGGGACTCTTGCAAACTCCCAATTTGGTTACTAAGTTGTTTTTGTTGTAAACTCATGATTTTAGAGACTGTTTTAATTTCTTTCTTAATGATTGTTTGTGAAAATTTCTAGGTAGGGTGACTAGGTGGCTACATGGCAAGGAAACCCAAGTCACACTCTTGCTCTTTACTAGGGTTGCAAATTTCACATCTAAATCTTGAATAAAGCCAGAAGTTAGTAAGGTGTCACTTCTACTGCGCTCAGAGTTTTCAGGAAATACTTTTGAAAACTGTTTGAATGCCTTTTCAAACCTCATGCAAAAGCCAGACGTGGTTTCATTTGAATATATTTTACATTGTTAACCTTTGCCAATCTATAACCCTGGGAAATAACTGAGATTCACAGAGGTGATTCCAAAGCTCTCCGTATTTCTCTCTTCCAGTTGTATCTATTCTGTCAAAAATCTTCTAAAGATTGTTTCCAATCTGCTACTCTAAACCATTCTTCAGCTTTGTTTTGGGGAACCAGTAACTCAATCAGCTGATATAAGTGGATCATAAATCTTAAGTGTTAATTGGAATTCCTTAGCACATCCAAAGAGATCTTTATTTGCATTGGGGAATCCAGATACCTGGGCCTTTAACTCTGATTTGTTCCAGGGGGTATATATTATGTTAGGATCCCCTCCGCCTGTGGGTTTTACTCTGAAAGGAACATCTATTCTATCATTTTCTTCAGCTATTTCTGGTACCCCTGTGGCTTGAGGCAATGGAGTACAGGAAGGAGGAAGAAAAATGAAATTGCCCAAACAAGGAAGTTCAGAGAGCAGAGAGTCAGGAGGAGCAGAAGGAGAAACAGTTTCTGAAGCCTTCCTGATTTCAGATGTGGCTTCTACTCATTACTTTAATCCTGACACAGTTTCAAAAAAGTTTTTATTAACTTTCGGGAGGGAGGCAAGGTTATTGTTTCCTCTTTTTGATGATTCTAGGTGCCAGCTAAAGTACAATTCTCATTCATTTTCTTTGATTTGGGAGGCCAATTTTTCCAACCTAGCAAGCAAGAAAACTAATTTAGGGATATCAGAAGTTCTTGATTTTGAAAACCTGAGACCTAGGTAATCTTTAGTAAAATGTTCCCATTGATATAAATACTTGCAAGTAAAGGTGCCATAATTATTAAAGATAATCTAGCTGGGATGCCCATAGGAGGCTGCTGTCCTTGCCTTTACTCTTTTTTGGGGGAGTTTATTTCCCATTCTATTTTTTTTTTTTCTGTTTTAGAGGGACTTACCTGTGGCTTAAGGTTTTTGGGTGGTGGATCAGTATGTGCTACTTCTGGTCAGGACTCCACCGTGTGTCACTACTGAGTCCTTTCTACATGCTACGTGCCTCAGTTTCTCTCTTCAGAGGTCTATTACCTCTGAGAGAGCTCAAAACATTGGGTGATCAGCCCTTACATGCATTTCCTGGATGAGCCTTTTTAAATTAATATTTGATAGGGAGTTTCTTATAGAGCTGCTGCACGTTGTAACGACTCAACACCTCAGACACTCCCATGAGGCCCCTGGTCACCCAAAGGTGCCTTTTGACTGGGAGGAGCAAAATGTCCTTTCTCTTCAGAGCTGAGGAACTCAGGCTCTCATTTACTTATGAAAAATGATAGTTGAATTCCTCACACAAAGTGCCTGCAGACAAGCAAACTGAGATTAATTTTGAGAGAAAAGGCAATAAAGAAAGACCCTTTTGAATGCACCTCTGAAACTAAAATTAGGATTTTAACCAACTTTCAAGGAGAAAAGAGACAGAAAAAAAAAAAAAAAAAAACACAGTTAAGAATGAATCAAGGACCATCAACCAAAACACAAGGGCCAGCGATCAGAAGGACTTACCAGTTCCAGTAGAGGAAACTCCATGAGGTTTAAATGGGCCCATTCTGGTGCCTTAGCTCAGGTTTAGGATTAATGGAAAGGAATGTTCAGGTAAGATAAAGGATTGTGGACACAAAGTTTTATTGTGCAGAGGAATCTCTCTTATAGCAGACTTCAGACAGAGAAAGCAGGTTGTAAAATGTTTCTAATCGACATAAAGGTGAGCCAGGCTTTTCATTGATTATCTCCTGAATCTGTAAAGAAAGGAATAAAAATGGGGAGAGAGATCCAAGATGGCGGATTAGCAACAGCTCAGGATTGTAGCTCCCAGAGAAAGCGCAGAGATCGAGTGGACGCCGCAATTTCAGACGAATTTCTGTTGCCCACAAACTGGGTGCTACCCAGCAGAGGAGCCACACGGGTTGCCAGCGCTATTCTTTTGGCTGGTGGAGCTGTTTTACCAGCGCCCTGGTGCGGCACTTCTCAGTGCAGAGTGTGCGGGACTGGGTGCCCTTTGAGTCAGGCTTGGCTGGTCCCATCCCCACAAGGAGAACAGAAATTGGAAGCGCTGAGGACTGACAGTTTCACAGTAAGCACAGCTGAACCCAGGAAGGCCTAGCTCTGTGGGGAAAGGGTGTCCGCTGAAGAAAAACTAAGAAACAGAAAAAACTTCATCACCAACAGACCCAATCTGAAAGTCAGCAATTACAAAGATGACAGGTGGATAAATCCACAAAAATAGGAAGAAACCACTGCAAAAAGGCTGAGAACACCTGAAATCAGAATGCCTCTCCTCCTACAGGGGATCGCAGCTCCTTATCAGCAAGAGAACAAGGCATGATGGAGAATGAGTGTGACGAACTGACAGAATCAGGCTTCAGAAGGTGGATAATAAGAAACTTCTGTGAGCTAAAAGAACATGTACTAACCCAATGCAAAGAAACTAAGAAC
>CAUYLG010035765.1:0-36557 GCA_963573385.1 Cacajao melanocephalus
TGCTTGGTTAAAACTTTCACCCCGCCTGCTCTGTTGTCATTTCCCCTTTATTTCCCCAACTAAAACAAGCCTGTCAAAAAAAAAAAAAATTAAAAAAAAAAAAAAAAAAAAAAAAAAAAAAAAAAAAAAACTGCTTAGCTGTGCCTAGTTTAATCCTGAGGGTGCACAAGAGGACCAAGACTTTAAACACTGTCTCTTGGTGAGAGGAATAGCTCTTCGTGGATTGCTGTTGTTATTTTCCATTTCTCTAATTATGATTACCTTAATAAAACCTTCGTACACAGGCATGCTCTATCCTTCCTTCCTGCTGAGCTATGGAATTTTTTTCCACCTCTTTCTTTTGTCACATTTTTATTAGTAGCATCTTTATTCATTAACTAAATAATCTAACAAATCCTTTTATAATAATTTTTTAAATTATTCAGCAAGTATTTTTGCTACTACAACCTGCATCACAGCCAAGCACTATTGTACATTCATACCTCACCTCAACAGTGAGAGGTAGAAATAGTTCCTCCATTTAACAGAGGAGGAAACTGAGGCTCAGAAAGGCTAAATAACTTGCCTAGGGTAATGCAGTTAGTAAGGGACAGCCAGGCCTCTGGTGCCAAAGCACGAAGATGTGTGGCTATTACTGTTAATCCTTCAAAATTCTTAGGCTGGCATATAGCTTGAAATGCTTCTCCTTTATGCATTTAGTTTGATTTAATCATCTTATATCTATTTTAGGTGTTGCTTTTAAGCACATTCCAAGAATCCCATTTTATGCTAAATTGTAACCAAGAAAGACTATACCCATCCACATAAAACCTAATTTAAAACAAACAATAAAATACAATTTAAAAAAGAAAGTATTTCTGTTCTGCAGTATAAATTACCAAGTATTCTACCCACCCTTCTTCTCTGAGAGGAACTTCAAATTTTAAAAAAGGCTTGGCTGGGCGCAGTGGCTTACGCCTGTAATCCCAGCACTTTTGGAGGCTGAGGCGGGTGGATCACCTGAGGTCAGGAGTTCGAGAGGTTGTGGATCACCTGAGGTTGTGGATCACAATCTCTACTAAAAATACAAAATTAGCCAGGCATGGTGGCACACGCCTGTAATCCCAGCTACTCGGGAGGCTGAGGCAGGAAAATCACTTGAACCCGACAGGCAGAGGTTGCAGTGAGTCAAGATTGTGCCGCTACTGCACTCAAGCCTGGTTGACAGAGCAAAACTCCTTCTCAAAGAAAAAAAAAAGGCTTTACCTCCAAAACTTAACTTATAAAACTTTAAATATTAATCATAGTAATTCCAAGCAAGGAGAAAAAAACTCAGTGGATGCATTTCTCTTGTCTAGGCAGAGGCCCAAATTGCCGCAAAAAGTTTGGACAAGGAGTACCTGCCCATTGGGGGACTGGCTGAATTTTGCAAGGCATCTGCACAACTAGCCCTGGGTGAGAACAGCGAAGTCTTGAAAAGTGGCCGGGTAAGCTGAGCAGACTCTGGCCTCATCCCAGGTCTGTTTTAACAAATCTGTAATCATTTAAATAATTTTAAAGAACTAGGAAAAGACAACTCATTTTATATGTAATGATTGTTTTGAGGAGGCCACACTATTTCTAATAATTCTTCTTTGATAGTAAATTGTCATAATTAAATAATTTACATGACACCAATTCCAGAAATGTACTAGTAGGAATCCTGAAAATGTGGAAGTAATTTGACTGATAGATTTGACATTACTTTTGCTGTTAAGTCTGTACCTGCTTATGTTCATTTCACATTGAATATGCTTTGGAAATGCTTAGCTCTGCCTAGTTTTGGGCCTGCAGTTAGCACCACCCCCTCACGTCCTAAGCTTTCAACTTGCACAGAAGCAGCAAGCAGGAAACAAGCCATGGGTGGACAGTGGGGTCTGGACCAGCCTGGCTGCCCTCTGCTGTCCCTTCACAGCCTGTTTGGGCTCTGAAAGAATACCATGCTCCCAACATGTGAGCTTGTGCACATTGTGGTTCACTTCCTTTTGAAAAAAAAAAGATGCTTTTTAATGAGTGCATTTGTATATTTTTCTGGGTAAGCCTGGGGAGTAAAGAAACAAAAACTAGCAACATTAAGCCAACATTTTCTCTCCCCTTCCCCCTCTGAAAAGCCAGAATAAATACACTTTATTTACATGACTGGTCTAAGTCCATACCTGAATTTAACTCAGAGTAAAGCACACAACCTCGACCCCAGGGTTCTGTAGTAATTATCCAACATAAAATGGAATTTGGTTTAGTTCTGTCCAAACAGTCAATCGCCTGTTAGCCCCTCCTGGAAATTTCTGTACTTTTAATTCATGTGGTTTTTTTTTTTTTTTTTTTTTGCCTAATATCTGGTCTATCTAGATAATAACGTAAGTATGAGACTGGCCAACCTTAAAATAACATCAGTTTGTCTTCTATAAGTTGGCTTGCACCTGTAATCTCAACACTGGGGGGGGGGATCAAGGCAGGTGGATCACCTGAGGTCAAGAGTTCAAGACCAGCCTGACCAACATGGTGAGAACCCAGTCTGTACTAAAAATACAAAACTTACCCAGGTTTTGTGGTGCACACCTGTAGTACCAGCTACTGGGAGGCTGACATGGGAGGATCACTTGAACCCAGGAGGTGGAGATTGCAGTGAGTCAACCTTGCACCACTGCACTCTAGCCTGGTTGATAGAGCAAGACCCTGTCTCAAAAAAAAAAGTTCTTGTCCCTTTGTGAGTCATAGTATTATCAGACCTACAGTGAGGCTTTTATTTCCATCATGCCAAAGTTTGCAGGGACAAACTGTTTTAAAATAATTTTTTAGTTGGGTTTTCCCCTCTTTAATCCACTGCCACCCCAGTCCAGAAAAACAGGTTTATGCTTTGTAGAGCCTTGTACTTCTACACTGCCTTTAAAAACAGCAAACAAAGGTGAGGTGCAGTGGCTCCCACCTGTAATCCCAGCACTTTGGGAGGCTGAGGCAGGTGGATCTTGAGGTCAGGAGTTCAAGACCAGCCTGGCCAAGATGGTGAAACCCCGTCTCTACTAAAAAACACAAAAATTAGCCAGGCATGGTGGCACTTGCCTGTAATCCCAGCTACTTGGGAGGCTGAGGTAGAGAATTGCTTCAACCCGGGAGGCAGAGGTTGCAGTGAGCCAGGATCATGCCACTGCACTCCATTCTGGGTGACAGAGTGAGACTCCATCTCAAAAAAAAAAAAAAACCAACAACAAACAAAACCTCTTAAACCTACAATGGTTTCTTATTTGGCCCTTAAAGTTGACCATTTTGAATAAGCAGATTCACCTCAAGCATCTTCCTATTACCCAAAACATGAATATTTTCAGATTATGAAAACTCATAGAAGGGGACCGCTTAGAAAACCTTTAAAATGTTGTAATGTTATCCTTGTATATTTGTTGACTTGCTTTTCAAGGAACTTTGATGTTTAGAGAGTCATTCTACTTCATATGATTCTAGAGTAATGTTTTAATGTAGTGACTGTTCTCAGTGTCTTTTTATTTTTATTTATTTATTTATTTATTTATTTTTTTATTTTTTGAGACAGAGTCTCACTTTGTTGCCCACATGAGAATGCTGTGGCACAATCTCGGCTCACTGCTACTTCCACTTCCCAGGTTCAAGCAATTCTCGTGCCTCAGCCTTTTGAGTAGCTGGGATTACAGGCGTGTGCCACCCTGCCCGGCTAATTTTTGTGTTTTTAGTAGAGACGGGGTCTCACCATGTTGGCCAGGCTGGTCTCGAACTCCTGACCTCAGGTGATTCGCCCACCCTGGCCTCCCAAAGTTCTGGGATTACAGGCATGAGCCACCGCACCTAGCCTCTCAGTGTCTTTTTATATCTTTTATATAATTCACCTCTTTTTTATATTTGGGAGGAATTTTTGTGTCCTGAAAGTTTTCTGTGTAACGTGGAATGATACTAACAGGCCATGAGGAATTAGCTTCTGAATTATGAAGGGTCCTGGACAGAGCAGTGCCCCTGGGGCTGGGCCTATATAGAGAGTGTTGCATATCACTGACCGTGGGTGTCTCTCCTTCAGTTTGTCACTGTGCAGACCATTTCTGGAACTGGGGCCTTAAGGATCGGAGCCAGTTTTCTGGTGAGTCTGGAAGCTTCTTCAGGAAAGAACTATAAATTGCAGATGATAAAGCTTCCTATTGTGTGTGTATTTGACTGTTGATACAGAAGTAGATTTCTTCTTTCCATGAAGTTTGCAGATGTTCTATTCTCTGATTAGAAAATGAAAGGATTTTGAAGAAATTACAAGAAACATAGAATAATGATGATGATAAATTCAGTTCACTAGGAACTTACTATTTACTAGGGAGCTTTTGCATTTTAAAATGCTTGTTTAATCCCAGTGAGAGAGGTATAGTTATGCTGTTTTACAGGTGAAGAAAGTAAAACCCAGATATGTCCTTGGCTACATGACCAGTATAACTGTCAGAGACTATTCCAACTCAGGCAGTCTCACTGCTGAGTCAATAATGCTTCTCAATCACAGAGAAACTGGGTTTCAGCAGAGAAAAATGTTCTCTCATTAAAATATGTCAACTTTTTTTGCCTCTCCTTTGTTCATTTTTCTATTTCCTTTCATCTTTTAGCAAAGATTTTTTAAGTTCAGCCGAGATGTCTTTCTGCCCAAACCAAGCTGGGGAAATCACACACCCATCTTCAGGGACGCTGGCATGCAGCTACAAGGTTATCGGTATTACGACCCCAAGACTTGCGGTTTTGACTTCACAGGCGCTGTGGAGGACATTTCAGTAAGTGGGGCTTTCAGGATGAGAGAGGTGAATAAAACTCTTGTTGGCGGACATATGATGTCTTCCAACATGTCCCAGTACTAGGGGTGAGTTGAGTTAAGATACTGGCGATGACCTGATTCCCAGACTTCTGGTTACCTTTGTTACTTATCAAATGATGGGATCCTGTGGCATTTCAGATAAGCTGTTTCCTTTAAAGCTGCAAAGTCATCTGTTGGTTGTTTTTCTCTCTAGAAAATACCAGAGCAAAGTGTTCTTCTTCTGCATGCCTGTGCCCACAATCCCACAGGAGTGGACCCGCGTCCAGAACAGTGGAAGGAAATAGCAACAGTGGTGAAGGTGAGGAGGATGAACTCAATGGTGACAGTTCTGTGTTTAGTAACCAGCTTTGGAGGCTTAATTTGGCAATGTCTTAACAGAGAGTCTTAACCTTGAACGTGCATGAAATGTCCACACAGGTGGATAAGCGGCCAGAAAAGGGCTCCTCATTTGTGTGATTAGCAGTTCTGGGATTGATGATGCATGAGCATTTGAAAGTAATTTTTTTTTGGCCGGGTGCAGTGGCTCACCCCTGTAATCCCAGCACTTTGGGAGGCTGAGGTGGGCAGATCACCTGAGGTCAGCAGTTCAAGACTAGCCTGGCCAACATGGTTAAACCCCGTCTCTGTTAAAAATACAAAATTAGCCAGTCTTGGTGGCCACACATGTCTGTAGTCCCAGCTACTCAGGGGCTGAGGTAGGATTGTTTGAACCCTGAAGACAGAGGCTGCATGATTGTTCCACTGCATTCCACCTTGGGGTGACAGAGTGAGACTCTGTCTCAAAAAAAAAAAAAAAGAGAGACAAGAAAGGGAAATGAAAAAAAGTAAAAAGGGAAAACATGACACAAGACAACAGGAATAATATTTTCCCCCCTAGAATTTTGACTAGTGTCTTCTCTGACAGCTAGCTACACTTTGAGAGTGATCATGGCAATGCTGCAAGGGGAAGACATGAAAAAGTGTTGCAAAAGATGAATAAGCAACCACTGGGACATGTTGGGAGGGCGAATGTGCATCAACAGCAGACATCCTGGGACCAGTAGACAGGTTTTATCAGAGTTCCCTACATCCAGGCTGAGGAAAAAAATATTTTCTTTTTTTGAGATACTTTTGCTCTTGTTGCCCAGGCTGGAGTACAGTGGCACAATCTTGGTTCACTGCAACCTCTGCCTCCTGGATTCAAGTGATTCTCCTGTCTTAGCCTCCCGAATAGCTGGTATTACAGGCATGGGCCACCAAGACAAAAAGGAGACAGAAACAGCATTTGGAGAACACTTTCAAGATGAGATGGTTCTAATGAGGTTGTCTCACTAGCCCTGGGTATGGGATGAGTCTTCTGGGGTTACCTTAGCCCCACAAAAGCCTAATAAAGCCTTTGTGTTTATTGGGACCATGCCCACCTCACGTAAACATCTTTCAGATGTTTGTAAACATCTAGGGCATCTTCCAACAGACTGCTAAAGCTTCTATCCTTCCTTTCCTTCTCAGAAAAGGAATCTCTTTGCGTTCTTTGACATGGCCTACCAAGGCTTTGCCAGTGGTGACAGTGATAAGGATGCCTGGGCTGTGCGCCACTTCATTGAACAGGGCATTAATGTTTGTCTCTGTCAATCATATGCCAAGAACATGGGCTTATACGGTAAGCTACAGCACCTAGCATGATACATGTTCTCATGCTGGGAGAGAATGCCACGAAGGCATAGAGCTTGATGGGTAGGTTGGTGGGGGTGGGTATGTGTATGTGGGTGGAGGGGTGTGTGTGTGTGTGTGTGTGTGTGTGTTCATGTCCACATCCCTCCCTACCCTGAGATGAAACACTGGTATTGTAGATTTTACTGATTTTCTTAGCCATATGTTCTTCAGTGTCCTTAAATTCTTCCAGCAAAGGAAACTGATTACTACTTCTCTAAACAAAAAATGACTAATCCATGAGCCAAGAAGATAGATACAATAAAAAGATGCCTTTGAATACTCTGAGTACTCAAAGTTTTATTCTGCCTCAGTTTACCATTTTGGTTGTTGAATAGTTAATGTGGGGGTCCTTTGGATAGAAACAGATAATACTTAGCAAATAAATTCATGATTTACTTTAGCACATTAGATGGTAGAACCAGAAGATGAGATCCATTTTTGTCTTTCAGGTGAGCGTGTAGGAGCCTTCACTATGATCTGCAAAGATGCGGATGAAGCCAAAAGGGTAGAGTCACAGTTGAAGATCTTGATCCGTCCCATGTATTCCAACCCTCCCCTCAATGGGGCCCGGATTGCTGCTACCATTCTGAACACCCCAGACTTGCGAAAACAATGGTAAAGCCTTATGCCACTCTCCAGCCGGTTCCCACCACTGCTCCTTCAAAGCTAGTATTTAATTGACCTCTAGTTATACACCCATAGATTCTATATGCAGAAGACGGGGAAGGGAGGAAAGAATGTGCATTCCTTTTTAAAAAATTGATTGATTGAGATAGGGTCTTGCTCTGTCACCCAGTCTGAAGTGCAGTGTTGCAATCCTAACTCACTGTTACTTTGTACTCCTGGCCACAAGCAGTCCTCCAGCCTCAGCCTCCCAAGTATTTGTTAGCACTTTGAACCAAATTAGTTGGTATTTCTCTGTAACAGACAGACATAATTTTTTTTATTTTATTATTATTATTTTTTTTTTTTACTTACCAGCACCTCATACAGGATTTTTTTTTCTTTTTTTTTCCAGACATAATTTTTAAATGGTAGTTCCTTTTATTCCATCATCTCCTGCCTTTCCCTAAATAGAACCTGCCTTTCCCTAAAATCGGTTTCAAATTATGTACCTCATATAGTAAAACTTTCTTAAGAACATCATATTTTGTTTGTGTCCCAATAATTGCTAGCATTGAATCAGTATTTCTGCATATTTTTGTGTTTTATTGTAGAGACAGGGTCTTGCTGTCTTGCCCAGGCTGGTCTCCTCAAACTCCTGGGCTCAAGTGATCCTCCCACCACAGACTCCCTAAGTGCTGGGATTACAGATGTGAGCCGCTGCACTCAGCCTGTTTTTATTAATCTGTACTGTCTGACTCTCAACATCTGTTCTCTGAATTAGTGTTACTCAATCAGTTCGATCACAGTCCACATGAGAAATATATTTAAAACTGGGCACAGTGGCTCACACCTGTAATCCCAACACTTTGGGAGGCTGAGGTGGAAAGATCATTTGAGACCAGCCTGCGCAACATAATAAAACCCCATCTATAAAATTTTAAAACTATATATTTTACATCATGACCTTGAACACATTATGTATTTATAAGTATATATAACTGTTTTTCAAACTCAATACTTCATGTGCTCTACTCCAATTTTTATTTTATTTTTTATTTTTTGAGACAGTCTTGCTCTGTCACCCAAGCTAGAGTGCAGTGTTGTAATCTTGGGTCACTGCAACCTCCGCCTCCCAGGCTCAAGCGATTCTCGAGCCTCAGCCTCCTGAGTAGCTGGGATCACAGACATGCACCACTACACCTGGCTAATTTATTTCGTATTTTCAGAAGAGACAGGTTTCGCCATGTTGGCCAGGCTGGTCTCAAACTCCTGGCATCAAGTGAACCACCTAACTTGGTCTCCCAAAGTGCTGGGATTACAGGCATGAGCCACCACACTCAGCCTCTACTCCAATATTTTCTAAATGCCAATTGCATCTTACTAAATTGAATTTAACATACTAAGCCAGGCAAAGTGGCTCACGCCTATAATCCCAGCACTTTGGGAGACTGAGGTGGGTGGATCACTTGCCAGGGCAACATAGCGAGACTGTGTCTCTATTACAATTAAAAATAAAAATAAAAAATTAACCTACTAATGGGTCATGAGATGTAATTTAGAAAACACTGCTCTAGAAAGGGGTTGGCAAACTTCTGTGAGTCAATCCAGTTTGCCCCTTCTTCTTGTAAATAAAGTTTTATTGGAACACAGCTGTACCCATTTGTTTATGAATTTTGTATGGCTGCTTTTATGCTGCTGTGGCAGAGTGAGCAGTTGTAGCAGGCAGAGACCATATGGGCCATAGAGCCTAAAATAATTACTGTTTGGCCATTTACAGAAAGTATGCCAACCCCTACTCTATGTAATTCAGAGTTCATAAAAGCCATGATGCCTGTGGAAGGGGTGGTTTGTTACATAAGTTTATCCTGTGTAGCTGCTTGGTTGAGAGGGTATATCTCTGAGCAGCTCTTAGGTAGAAAAGCTAAATCTGCTGTCTCTAAGAAACTTGATATGTAGCTCCCCAAGTCGTCATGTGACAACTGTTTTTTTCTATCTTCACTTTCTGTCTCATGAACATTAAAGTAAATACTAAGAATCTGGTTCAGGATAGTTTTTTTAATGTTTTTTTCCAGACAGAGTCTTGCTCTGTCACCCAAGCTGGAGTGCAGTGGTGCGATCTTGACTTGCTGCAACCTCTGCCCAGATTCAAGCGATTCTGCTATCACAGCCTCCTGAGTAGCTGGGATTACAGGTGCCCGCTACCATGCCCAGCTGATTTTTGTATTTTTAGTAGAAACGGGGTTTTACCATATTGGTCAGGCGGCTCTCAAACTCCTGACCTCAGGTAATTCACCTGCCTCAGCCTCCCAAAGTGCTAGGATTACAGGTGTGAGCCACTGCATCCAGCCTTCCTTTTGTTGTTTTATAGAGACGAGGTCTCACTGTGTTATCCAGGCTAGTCTCAAACTCCTGGGCTCAAGACATCCTCCTACTTCTGCCTTCCAAAGTGCTAGGATTACAGCTGTGAGCCACTGCACCCAGCTCAGGATAGTTCTTTATGATAGAATAGATTCACGCTAGACCTACCAAAAAATTGACTACTTTTTAAATTATATTTTTTCCAGTATAATATTAACATGTAAGTATATTTCCGAAAGTTTGTGAAAGGAAAAAAATTAACTATAAATCTAGCTACTCTAACCCAGCTTTTTTTTTCTCTTGCCCATTGTTATCTGTAGTTGTGACATACTGTTATATATGTATGTGTAGGACTGGTTTTGGTTTTGCCACTTAGAATTATACTAAGCTTTTTTTACTTAATATTTTTAATGTTTTTAAAAATATTTTCATATTCTCTGGTTATTAAAATTTTTTTAGTGCATTTCAACACGCAATTTGAGAGTCTATAGTAGACAAAGATGCCAAACTATGTTACTGACTACCCTCAGGGTGGTTATAATCTGATGAGAAAGATACACACATGACTTTTTTGTTGTTGTTTTTTTGAGAGAATCTTGCTCTGTGGCCCAGGCTGGAGTGCAGTGGTGCAGTCTCACTGTAGTCTCCACCTCCAGGGTTCAAGCAATTCTCCTGCCTCAGCCTCCCCTGAGCTGGGACCACAGGTGCCCACCACCAGGCCTGGCTAATTTTTGTATTTTTAATAGAGACTAGGTTTCACCATGTTGGCCAGGCTAGTCTCGAACTCCTGACCTCAACAAATCCACCCGCCTCGGCCTCCGAGAGTGCTAGGATTATAGATGTGAGCCACTGCACCCAGCCACGCATGCTATTTAATATAAGACAGAATGGAATAAATGATGACTAAAGGGAGAGCTGTTGATTCTAGTGAGGACTTTGAGAAGATGTAATAAGGACTGTGGCATGTGAGCTGTGCCTTAAAGGGAGGAAAGGGTTTGTTTGTTTTTTTTTTTTGCAAAGGAAATTAAGCAGACAAGGAAACTGGGCAGAGATCTACGTGAGGGCATAGGCATTGTTATGCAGAACTTGTGTAGAAAGTCCCAAGTTGTTTTCATGACAAAAACACGGAGTGTGAGAACTGTGGGAGGCAGCCAAGCTGAGAAGGTGAAGCAGATCATGAAGCACCCTGTTTAATACTGTAAGAAGTCAGAACTTGATTCTCCAGGCAACAAAGAGGATGGAGCAGTTTGGCTAAGATGGCTCCACATCTAGCCCTGTTCAGACACTCAGTGTCTTTGGGATCCAGGCCTCAAAGTGAATGAAGCTGCAGTGTAGGACATTTAAAATCAGATGCCATACCTGGAGGGGCCAGGGGCTTCTCAGTTCTAGCTAGTAATTATGCTGCTAATACAGTGCTGTCAGCTTCTCATTTTTCAAGAAAAGCTACAGGTTTAAGCTTTTATGCACAAGTGCCCAGTTTAAAAATGTTTCACTGGGTCAAGTAAAACATTACTAGGTCCCATATTTGGCCTTGAATTGGCATGACAATACTTCTAACTCTGCATGACATCATTCATTATAGAGAAATGGTTTAGGAAAGTGAACACCTAAGAACAGGGCAATAAACTGTAAATGGAAATGTCATTGGTGAGAGTCAAGAATGTTCCAGAACCATGGGAATGGAGTGGAAAGGATAGATTCTGAGGAAGGGGAAGATTATATTCAGAATCAGGTGATTGCTATGCACAGTCAGAGGACTACCTTCTCCAGTCCTTCAGACAGAATTTACTCTTCCTTGGGGCTTTTAGTGCAGCAATGTCCTATCTGTTTTACATTATGTGGCCTTATTCCATACTTGGTTTGCAGGTTTGGTTACCAGCATCCCTTGTAAGCTTTTGAAGGCAAGGAGTATGTCTCAGTCCTTACCACCTACGATAGCTTGACTCATTGTAGAGTCATAGTACATTGTCTCACTTGTGAAGATGGGAATGTATATTTCATCCATGTCAAAAATAAGGTCATATTTTGTTTAACCCACAGCTTTTACCTTAATCTTCGTAAGTTTTAAAGTGATTCATTCACTTAATACAGATGCAGTTACGACGGGGTTACATCACAATAAGCCTGTCATAAGTCAAAAATACATTTAAGGCCAGGCTCATGCCTGTAATCCTAGCACTTTGGGAGGTCAAGGTGGGAGAATCACTTGAGCCCAGGAGTTCCAGACCAGCCTGAGCAAAATAGGGAGACACTGTCTCTACAAAAGAAAAGGAAAAAAAAATTAGCAAGGCATGGTGGCATGCACTTGTGGTCCCAGCTACTTGGGAGGCTGAGTCAGGAGGATCACTTGAGCCTGGAAGGTTGAGGCTACAGTGACCCATGATCACACCACTGTACTCTAGCCTGGGTGATAGACCAAGACCCTGTGTCTTAAAAAAAAATAGGCCAGTCGTGGTGGCTCACATCTGTAATCCCAGCACTTTGGGAGGCCAAGGCAGGAGGATTGCTTGAACCTAAGAGTTTGAAACCAAATCGGGCAACATGGCAAAACGCCATTTCTGTATTTTTTTTAGAAACAGGAATGAAAAGAAAATGCATTTAATACGCTTAACCTACCAAACACCATAGCTTAGCCTAGTGTACTTTAAATGCACTTAGAACACGTATGACTACAGTTGAGCAAAATCATCTAACACAAAGCCATTTTATAACGAAGTGCTGAATATCTCATGTAATTTATTCAATACTCTACTGAAAGAAACAAAATGGCCATATGGCTACTTAAAAGTATGGTTTCTGTTGAATGTATATTGTTTTTACGCCATCATAAAGTTGAAAAATTGTAAGTCAAGGACTGTCTCTACTCAAATGTGTTAACTGTTTTAGTTGCCTGATGGAAATAGTGTTCCAATATAAAATAGAATGCTATACAATAGCTTTCTTCCCTGACCAGTGACAGCATGTGACTCAGTTGTGGCCCGAGAATTGAGGCACACTAGGGAAGTGCTCAAGGGAGCTAAAAGTGCTGTGAACTCTGGCATATCTGTCAGTGCTTAGGCAGAATGAGCTGCATCTCGGGGTTTCTTTACAGGTTGCAAGAAGTGAAAGGCATGGCCGACCGCATCATTAGCATGCGGACTCAGCTGGTCTCCAACCTTAAGAAGGAGGGTTCCACCCACAGCTGGCAACACATCACCGACCAAATTGGCATGTTTTGTTTCACAGGGCTAAAGCCTGAACAGGTGAGTGATTCTGATTTCTCTGCAGCAGGCCAACTGATCAGTCTTTGCAAACCAGAAGGATTATTTTTTTTCCTCTTCCTTTTTATTTTTTTCTTTTTTTTTTTTTTGAAACAGTCTTGCTCTGACACCCAGGCTGGTGTGCAGTGGTGCAATCTCAGCTCACTGCAATCTCCACCTCCCATGGCTCAAGTGATCCTCCTGCCTCAGCCTTCCGAGCAGCTGGGACTATAAGCACACCTGGCTAATTTTTGTGTTTTTTGTAGAGACATAGTTTCGCCATGTTGCCCAGGCTTGTCTTGAACTCCTGGTCTCAAGCGATCCACCCACCTTGGTCTCCCAAACTACAGGGATTACAGGTGTGAGCCACTGAGACCAGCCCCAGAAGGATTCTTCATTGATCACCGACCTATTCAAAGTTACCCTAAAAAACAGTTAAAACAGTTATTTTGGAGCCCTTTTAGGTAAAGGTATTGTAATTCTTTTTAGTGTTTATTTTGCTTTATTTTTTTTAGTTGTTTATGTTTCTGTATCCCCCAGGAACTCACAAACTTCTAAAGAGCAGAGCGTGTTTTGATCATGTTCATGATCATTGCTGCTTCTCCCAAGAAAAAAATAGGAGAAATAGCTGTTTCATAACTGAATCCTGGCTCTGCTGAATCTAAAGCTTTTTTTTTCCCCACCTGTTTATGCTTCAGAATTCATCATCCTACTTTAAAGTAGCTTTTTTTTTTTTATTTTTTTTTTGAGATGGAGTCTCACTCTGTCGCCCAGGCTGGAGTGCAGTGGCGTGATCACGGCTCACTGCAGCCTCCGTCTCCCAGATTCCAGCGATTCTCCTGCCTCAGCCTCCTGGATAGCTGGGATTACAGGTGTGTGCCACCACACCCAGCTAATTTTTATATTTTTAGTAGAGATGGGGTTTCACCATGTTGGCCAGGCTGGTCTTGAACTCCTGACCTCAAGTGATCCGCCCACCTTGGCCTCCCAAAGTGCTGAGATTATAGGCATGAACCACAGTGCCCAGCCTTAAAGTAGCTTTTTATTATTCTTTTATTCCAAGCTAACAGCAAATTCTGGGAACAGAGTTTAAGGGAGGAAATAGAGCTTTAATGAGTTGGCTACTGCCCCAGGCCGGGGAGAATCCCCCTTACCAGGAAGAGGTACCTAAATTCTTTCCTTTCTGCAGGTGGAGCGGCTGACCAAGGAGTTCTCCATCTACATGACAAAGGACGGCCGCATCTCTGTGGCAGGGGTCACCTCCAGCAATGTGGGCTACCTTGCCCATGCCATTCACCAGGTCACCAAGTAATGTCCCTGGTGTGAGGAAACAAAGACAACCTTTCTGTCTTCAGCCTCTGCTATTGGGAGCTTCACACAGAGAATGAGAGAGGGTGGATGGTGGTGAGTGGATGATTTCTTTCAACCACAGTGTGTAACACTCAGCGATTGAATGTTTCTCAGAAAAGAGGATGTAGTGACACAGGGCAGAGGCGCTGGCATCTGGAACATTGTGGCTCTAAACCAAACTCTCCCGTCATTTTATCTCCAACTTTTCTCAAAGAGTTTACATGTGCAAGAAAGTCATCGCACCAAAAAACCTGTCAATTATGCCATTGCAATATTTCAGAAGCTTTAACTGAAGTGTCAGGTTCCTCATGAGAAATAGCGCACATTAGAGGCTTTGAGAGAAGACCTAGTTCTGTCATGAACAGTCGGCCTCATGTCTGTCCTCCCATCATGGAGCAACCTCATCAACAGACCGCATTGCAGAAATTATGTTTTATGTACACCAGTGAGTCTGCTGCCACTACAGCAAGGAAAACAATGCAGTTTCCTGTCTTATTTAAGAAAAAGAGAAGGCTCTCTTCTCCCTTGTCGTTGCTGTTCTTTAACTTACACACAAAGATTTTTAACTAATGCAGATTTTAATCCCATTCTACTGCTTGACTGACCATCAACCCCATCCTATTGGGATTTATTTAAGAATAAAGAACATAATTTTCTGCTGACGTCATACCCTCACCTTTCTCAGCAAAGAATAGTGGAGAGTAGGTAACTGTCCTTGACCTCGACATCCTCTTGAATGATTGTGTAATTTTCTCCAGTTGGGATGTTGTCTCTGCCCAGTTGGACCTCCTCCCTTTGTTGAATGTGGTTGTGCAAGTTACTCTTCTCACGTCATGAGTCCAGCAGTGCAGGGTGGTACCAGGAAAGAGGACATTCTAGGCTTTGTGTGCTGACAGCTGGGTTCAGGCTTCACCCACTGGAAAGACCCACCATCTGCTCTAATCATGTAGACTTATTGCGGCCTGGTTTCTCTGTTACAATAAAATTACTGTAGACCCAAGTGTTGTCTACTAAGGTATCTTTTTTCTTCAATGGGAGGAAGGTGTAGGAGTGGGAAATATTCTACAAGTTTGGAATCGTGTAGCTGATCATAAGCCAGTAGATGTGTCCACTATTCCAAATATTGACTGAAGATTCATCATTTTCTTCTTCATGTTGTCATTCAGTTTGTCCAGTCCAAAGATGCTGAGAATGTGGGTGTAATCCCTTGGACCTTGGGGGAACAAGTGAAGTCCCTTGAAGGATCCTGTGGATATAGGCAAGGGGTAGAAGGGATGGAGAAGTGACAGCTTCAGGGGTCTATAGGAGCCAAGTAGGTAATGTAAATCAAAAAGTGGTGTGAACTGGATATAAGATGATCAGTGGTGATCAGCCCTCATCCTCAGCATTGAGGAACAGTAGCAAAGTGACAGGAACTGTGAGGATGAAAGCCTAAGGTGGCATTTCAAGAAAAATGGAAATCTTGATTTCTTTTTCTTTTTTTTGAGATGGAGTTTCACTTTTGTTGCCCAGGCTGGAGTGCAATGGTGAGATCTCGGCTCACCACACCTCAGCCTCCCAGGTTCAAGCAATTCTCCTCTCTCAGCCTCCTGAGTAGCTGGGATTACAGGCATGCACCACCACTCCTGGATAATTTTTGTATTTTTAGTGGAAACGGGGTTTCTCATCATGTTAGCCAGGTAGTCTCAAACTCCTGACCGTCATCCGCCTGCCTCGGTCCCCCAAAGTGCTGGGATTACAGGCATGAGCCACCATGCCTGGTGGAAATCTTGATTTCTGTGGGTGGACTGTTGTTGCCTAAAAGTTGGCAACTGGTTTCAATTTTTAAAAAATGATTTGGAAGCAGAATGCAGACAATAGACTAAAGTCTGTGTCCTCTGACGTAGATCATATGCCCCTGTCTGCAGACATCCAGCAGTGGCACCTGTATGGCATCAGTCCTGCTTATGATATTTTGTCCCTTCCACTCAGTGCAAGGAGCCTTTCATTATGGGATAGTGACCAGCCAGATAAGCAAGGGAGCAGAAGCCAGGCCCAGAGACAATCCATAGTGTCCCCATGGTTGCTGGGAAGGGGAAGCAGGCTCAGTTTATTCTTTCCCGCTTGCTTTCTCCTGAGGGACACACTGCATGGCAGGTCAAGGGTCGCTCTGACCCTTTGCTTCTCTGTGTTCCTGTTACTAGTGGACATTCCAAGGTGGTGAAAGGATATGTGAAAGGACTGGTTCACTGGATGTCTTCAAGTATCTGTGAAGGGGAAACAATAGACATATTAGTCCACTGCTCTACAAAGCTACTGACTGCCTAGGTTAGGAGACACCGAAGTTCTCCCTGTCTGGAGTAAACATGGCTTAAAGTTGGCCGCCAAGACCTCAACTAATTGTGAAAGGAACTTAACCCCCACCCTGCTGACCTTGTTATTTTTAAACGTAGGTACTGCCACCTTACCCTGGACTAAGTCCCATTCATCATGTGTTGTCTGCAGCTTGATGGTTTTTTGAGAAGGTCAGAACATTGGCCCACAGCTTTTTCCTAGTTCTCTAGTCTGGGTCTAAAATGTTAGCATTCTCCAATCTGATAGTAGTTTGCCTGCTCAGAAAGAATAGTCATACCTTTGTTTCATTATAATTTAAGGTAGAATAGTTTCCAAATTACATTGTTTATTTAAAATATTGGTGTTCTGACCTCACCTCTTGGGCATTCTGACTCAGCATGTCTAAGAGAAGGCTTGAGAATTTATTTTTTAAAATAAGAAAAAAAAACTATAGTTGATTCAAATATAGATCACCCATAGACCAGCCGCTGGGAACCATCAATCAGCCTGAACTGTTTCAGGCTTACATCTAAACAACCAAAGTCCAACTCAGCCAATTTTAGAGTTTATTCTAAGCCTTTTTCTGGATTTTTTTTTCATAGAAATTATTGGGTTTTCTTTTCTTTTTTTAAAATGAGACGAGGTCTTGCTATGTTGCTCAGGCTTATCTCAAACTCCTACACTCAAGCAATCCACCCACCTTGGCCTCCCAGAGAGCTGGGATTACAGGTGTAAGCCACTATACCTGGCCTATTGGTTTATTTATACCTAATGATAACTGAAAGACCAATTGTTTCTTTTTTCAAAATATCTTATAAAAATGTTGAAAGCAGTTTTTCTTGATAACAGTAGAGTATGCTTATTTTAGAAAATTTTAAATTCCTCAAATGCCTATACCATGTGGAAATAAGAGTTGTTTATACTGAATGGTCTTTCATTGGTTTTTCTGTGCAAATATTTACATGGTAGAGATTGTACTACTTACATAATTTTGGCTGGGCACAGTGACTTGGGCCTGTAATCCCAGATACCCAGGAGGCTGAGGCAGGAGGATCACTTGTGCCCAAGAGTTTGAGCCTGTAGTGACCTATGATCTAAATGAAAAGAATGAACTTCGACCCCCTACTTAACAACATACAAAAGTTAATTCAAGATGGATCACAGACCTAAATATGGAAAGTGAAACAATAAAGCTTATAGAAAAAAAGTAGGCGCAGACACCATGCCTCAAGCCTGTAATCCCAGCTCTTTGGGAGGCTGAAGGAGGAGGGTTGCTTGAGCCCAGGTATTCAAGACCAGACCAGGCAATATGGTGAGACTCCATCTCTTAACGTAAAAAAGGGGCCAGGTGGAGTGGCTCATGCCTGTAATTCCAGCACTTTGGGAGGCCAAGACGGGTGGATCACCTGAGGTCAGGAGTTCAAGACCAGCCTGGCAAACATGGTGAAACCCCATTTCTACTAAATATACAAAAAATTAGCCAGGCATGGAGGCATGCACCTGTAATCCCAACTACTTGGGAGGCTGAGGCAGGAGAATCACTTGAACACAGGAGGCAGAGGTTGCAGTGAGTCAAGATCACACCATTGCACTCCAGCTTGGGCAACAAGAGTGAAACTCCATCTCAAAAAAAAAAAAAAAAAAAAAAAGAGGCCAGATGCAGTGGCTCACTCCTGTAATCCTAGCACTTTGGGAAGCTGAGGCGGGGAGTTCACCTGTGGGTCAGGAGTTTGAGACCAGCCTGGCCAACATGGTGAAACCTGTCTCTACTAAAAAAATGCAAAACTTAGCCAGGCATGGTGGTGCATGCCGGTAAGTAATCCCAGCTACTCAGGAGGCTGAGGCAGGAGAATTACTTGAAACCAGGAGGTGGAGGTTGCAGTGAGCCAAGATCGCCATCATTGCACTTCAGCCTGGGCAACAAGACTAAAATTCTGTCTTAAAAAAGACCAGGCGCAGTGACTTACACCTGTAATCCCTGTACTTTGGGAGGCCGAGTCAGGCAAATCACAAGGTCAGGAGATCGAGACCATCCTGGTTAACACAGTGAAACCCATCTCTACTAAAAATACAAAAAAAATTAACCAGGTGTGGTGGCATGCACCTGTAGTCCCAGCTACTCGGGAGGTTGAGGCAGAGAATTGCTTGAATCCAGGAGGCAGAGGTTGCAGTGAGCCAAGATCACACCACTGCACTCCAGCCTGGGCAACATAGTGAAACTCCATCTCAAAAAAAAAAAAAGAAAAATCTTCAAAACGTTAGGCAAATGTTTCTTAAACACCACACAAAAAGCACTGACCATAATTAGACTTCATCAAAATTAAGGATTTTTGTTCAACAAAGGAAACCAATAAAGTGAAAAAGCAGTCCTCAGATGAAGAAAATATTGACAATGCATATAAATAACACCAGAATCCAGGACAGGAGTGGTGGCTCACACCTGTAATTCTAGCACTTTGGGAGGCTTAGGCAGGTAGATCTCTTCAGCCCAGGAGTTTGAGACCAGCCTGGGCAACATGGCAAAACCCCATCTCTACTGAAAATACAAAATTAGTCGGGTGTGGTGGCACATATCTGTAGTCCCAGCTCCTCAGGAGGCTGAGGTAGGAGGATCACTTGAGCCCAGGGAAGTTGAGGCTGCAGTGAGCCATGATTGTGCCACTGGGCAATAGAGTGAGGCCCTGTTTTAAAAAAATAACACTAGAATCCAGATATATTCAGGACTCTCCCAAATCAGTAAGACAATTCAGTTTTTAAAATGAGCAAGAGACTTGAACAGGCACTTCACAAAAAAAGATATCCAAATTTGGATATGCATATTCAAAGCATATGAAAAAGTATTCAGTATCATTATTCATCAGGGAAACAAAACTACTATTAGATGCACCCATCGACCAGGCATGGTGGCTCACGCCTGTAATCCCAGCATTTTGGAAGGCCAAGGCTGGCAGATCACTTGAGATCAGGAGTTCAAGGCCAGCCTGGCCAACATGGCAAAACCCTGTCTCTATAAAAAAAAAAAAAATTAAAAATTAAAAAACAAAAGATGCACCCATCTAAATGGCTAAAATTAAGATGGATAACAGCAAGATCGGTAAAGATGTGGAAGTAGAACTCTCACTTTGCCAGTGGAGTAAATACTGTCAGTATTTACTAAAGCTACATATACACTGTCTTAGTCCTTTTGTGTTGCTATTAACCCCTTCCCATTTAGAAAAATGCAGCTTGCTGCCAGCACTTGTTAATTTTACATAAACACACTCTGAGGCTGAAGCAAATCTGACTGATTTTCAATGTGAAAATAAAATATAAAAACTGTTCTTGGAGTTATTTCTACACAGAACTAACATCAGAATCACCTGAATCATTGGACTTGTCTATTTTTGAAAAATCAGATTCATCAAATGAATCTTTGGCCAACAACTATTTGAGAATGATGTTAACATCATGCATAGGAATGCTACCTTTTCTAGGATTTGACATTTTCAATGACAATTACTATAGTAAATGAAAATACCACTATTAAAAACACATTGCTATAATAGAACGATGTCTTTTGTTTCCAAAGTTATTATGCTATAGTGATGCCAAAATAACAAAAGCAAGATATTTCATGACAAATTTATGTGAGGGTAAATGCTGCAGCCACAAGCGTTGCCATTGAGTATTCTCAGAGCAAACAAGACAATGGTTAAGGAATAGCAGAGTTGGGTAATTTATAAAGAAGAGGTTTATTTGGCTTATGATTTTACAAGCTGTACAAGAAGCATGGCACCAGCATCTGCTCTGGTAAGGACCTTGGGCCTCTATCACTCTTGGCAAAGGCAAAGGGAAGCTGGTGTAGGCAGAGATCACGTGGTGACACAGGAAGCAAGAGAGGGGAAGAGAGGCACCAGGCTCTTCTAAACAGTCAGCTGTGAAGGAAACTTCTGCCAACTAATAGAGAATGTATTACCATAAGGACAGCACCAAGCCATTCAAGAGGGATCCACCCTCATCATCCAAACAGTTCCCATTAGGCTCCAACTGCAACATTGTGGATCAAATTTCAACATGAAATTTGGAGGGGTCAGATATGGAAACCATAGCATATTCCTATCCTATGACCCAGCAATTCCATTCTTAGGTATACACTCAAGAGAAATTTGTATATGTCAACCCAAAAACATGAACAAGAACATTCACAATATCTATTCTTAATTGCTGTATTAGTCTGTTTTCACACTGCTATAAAGAAATACCTGAGACTGGGCCGGGTGTGGTGGCTCACACCTCTAATCCCAGCACTTTAGGAGGCCGAGGCGGGTGGATCACCTGAGGTCGGGAGTTCAAGACCACCCTGACCAACATGGAGAAACCCCATCTCTACTGAAAATACAAAATTAGCCAGCCATGGTGACGTGTGCTTGTAATCCCAGCTACTCCGGAGGCTGAGGCAGGAGAATTTCTTAACCTGGAAGGTGGAGGTTGTGGTGAGCCAAGATCATGTCATTGCTCTCTAGCCCAGGCAACAAGAGCAACACTCCATCTCAAAAAAAAAAAAAAAAAAAAAAGGAAAAAGAAAAGGGGCCGAAGAAGCTGGGCCATGTGTAGCCTCATGGTCACTGCATTCTCCCAGTAATTCATTGACTCCCCCCCTGGGCTACTGCAATGATTCAGCCTGCATGTTGGGTCTTTATATTAGGAACAAAACACAAAATTGCAAAGTGCACTTCCTATAAAAACGCTTCACTGAAATTTGAGAGTCTTCCAAGTATAAGCCCCGAGGCCCAGCACCCTAGAGGATACTACATTGAGAAGACATGGCCCCATATTCTGGTGGGGAGGTGGGAGGTATTGATCTAATGGAAAAGAACAAATACCCAGCTAATGGGGTGCACGGCCAAATGAAATAATACGCAAAGAGGCATCCAGAAGAAGGTCGCTTCCTCCAGATCACTGTGGGAAATCCATATAGGTCCATCTGAGATGAGGCTGGGATTAAGCCTGCTCAGCTAGGATTTCAGCAGCAATGAGGAGGGGTCCTGCTGGCTGAGGGGATGCGGGTGTGAAGATCTGGAGTGAGGAATGAAACGCATGTGGTTTGCAAAGGAGGTGTAAGGCAAGTTTGTTAGAAGAAGGGTCAAGGCCAGAGGAAGATAGGTGATAGGGAAAACAGAGGTGGGGACCTGGCTGTGAAGGACAATGACCACTGTGCCCAAGTCAGGCCTTCATCTGGTGAGCCCAGGGAAACCACACACTGGATTAGGAAGGCGGCACCTCCTGCTGCTTCAAAGGACAACGCAATCTGGCAGTTTCCTATGCAAGCTCAGCCATGCCATCTGCCCTGCTCTTGGTTTCAGGCAATGGCCCAGCAATGCAGATCAAATGGTGTGAGTCAAGATTGTTAAATCGGTATTAAATGCAGAGCTGTGGCTGAGCATGTGACAAGATGCCAAATGGAATGAAGCATCACTAAGCAATCAGAACTCCAAGAACTCTTAAAAAAAAAAAAAAAAAAAGTAAGCTGATGTGGCAAAGCATCGCTCATAACAGAAAAAAGTGTACAGCACCCAGCATGACCCCAAAACTTATTGACAGTTTGCTCCATGTGTATGATTATGAAAGGGGCCTCTTAAAGCCACATCTCCATGTGGTGACACCTGCTGCGTGATTCACTGCATACCAAGCTGCCAATTTCAATTTTGGTAAGGGTGTTTCTTACATCTCCTCTCTCCACCTGTCAGCATCCAGCAGTCATCCAGGGAACAGGCCCATTTCCCCTCTTCCTTTCCCCTTGCAATAAGCATATATTGATCTTGTTCTAGGGAACCTCACAGCCTTTTCATAGACCTGCCTTTCTTTACTGACATAGTTTGTCAACTTTATCCCAGAAGATTATAGGGGAAGTGAAAGCCACATGTTCAAATATCCAGGGGCTCCCACAGAGCACTTCACCTGAACCTGTAGGCCTCTTACTGAATGACCAGGGTGTGTGCACACTTCCCTCCCCCTCCTCCACTCCACTTGTGTGACAGTGGCATGCAGGTCTGTCACTCACACTGCCTTGCACATTGTGGTCACTGCAGGAGATCAATAAACAATACGACCAAAAAGAGTGTAGGTTCACTGTCACAAAGGTTTCAGACCACTCGGCAGACCCCGATCTTGGATGATCAGACCCTCCCTGAGTACAACGTTCAGTAGCAGCTGAAGAACTCACTGAGATACTACACCAAAGGTGCAAAAATACTGGGGAGGAAGGGGTCCATGTGGCAAGTGTACCCCAGTCACATGCAAAAACCAAGCCACCAGATGGCCTTGGGCCAGGTCTAGATCAGACAAGTGTCTGTGAAGCAATCAAGGGCCAATCACATGGCCAGGAGCTCCACAGAGCGGGCACACGGAGCAGCAGACACGCTATGTGTTTGACACCTGCAAGAGAGGCAAGTGGCTTTCTCTGATCAGAGACAAGAGGCCGCTCCATCACTCAAAGCCAAGTATGGGCAGGCACTCTCCTTGAACCAGCCCTTACCCTGACTGACGTCACTGACGTCTGCAAGGAGGAAGGAGTTCACACCTGTGCAGAAAAGAGTTCACATGGCAGGCCTGAGACTGCCCGTCCTTTGACAGGCCTGCTTCCAAGGCTGGCCTTTGGCTGGTGTCTGGGAGCTTGAATTTGGGGAGGTTTTCCACCATTCCCTACCTGATAAGGATGGCTCACTGTGCCCATACTGTTTGTACAATGTGATTTATGGCAAATATCTGCTTTCCAGCTCACGCTTGTAATCCCAGCACTTTGGGAGGCTGAGATCACTTGAGGTCAGGAGTTCGAGACCAACCTGGCCAATACGGTGAAACCCTGTCTCTACTAAAAATACAAAAAGTAGCCAAAAATCGCTTGAACCCAAGAGGCAGAGGTTGCAGTGAGCCAAGACTGCACCACTGCACTCCAGCTTGGGCGACACAGCAAGACTCCGTCTCAAAAAGAAAAAAGAATTTGCATTCCTTCTGGGAATCTGGAATTTGGGTATGTGCCAAGCAGATGCTGCCCACATGATGAGCCCCAAGTAAAAACACTGGGTCTCTAAGGAGTTTCCCTGGTTGGCAACATTTCATGTGCATTGTCACAACTCAGTGGTGAAGGGATCAAGCGCATCTTGTGTGACTCCACTGGGAGAAGTCCCTTGGAACCTTGCAGCTGGTTTTCCCCAGACTTCACTCCATTTCTTTGCTATTGTACTTTCTTTGCAACCTTTCAATGTAATAAAGCATAGCTGTGGGGCTGGGTGTGGTGGCTTATACCTGTAATCCCAGCATTTTGGGAGGCCCAGGTGGGTGGATCACCTGAGACCAGCCTGACCAACATGGAGACCAGCCTGACCAACATGGAGAAACCCTGTCTCTACTAAAAATACAAAAACTTAGCCAGGCGTGGTAGTGCATGCCTGTAATCCCAGCTACTTGGGAGGCTGAGGCAGGAGAATCACTTGAACCTGGGAGGCGGAGGTTGCAGTGAGCTGAGATTGCACCACTGCACTCCAGCCTGGGAAACAAGAGCGAAACTCTGTCTCAAAAAAAAAAAAAAAACATAGCTGTGGGTACAAAAGTAATCAGGTAATCACAGTTTTTGCCATTAATATATGCTGAGTCCTGTGAATCTTCCTAGTGGGTCATTGAGCCTGGGGTTACTCTTGGAGACCACCAACCTAGAACCCCAGAGAAGAGTCTCCCCAATGTGAGGTGGGTGGACACCTTTGTGTGGGCTGAGTGAGAAGATGGTGATTGAATCCTGGTGCTGTCCATGCGCTTCCAGTTTTATCCCCATGTAACAGGATGGCAAGACCAGCACTCCTGCACTGAAACTGTAAACTGGAAATCACTCCGACACCTGCAGAATACCCCACAGACAGAAAGTCCTATTATCCAACTGTATCTAACATTTTAGGGTAGAGGCCCCTTCTTTGATCAATAGCCGCTTTCCAACAGTGCAAGGCAAACCATCAGGTGCACAGAAAACTAGTTTAAAAAGCTATAAGGCCAGGCACAGTGGCTCGCACCTGTAATCCCAGCACTTCGGGAGACTGAGGCGGGCAGATCATGAGGTCTGGAGTTTGAGACGAGTCTGGCCAACATGGTGAAATCCCATCTCTACTAAAAAATATAAAAATTAGCTGAGTGTGGTGGCTCACGCCTGTAATCCCAGATACTTAGGAGGCTGAGACAGGAGAATCACTTGAACTCAGGAGGCAGAGGTTGCAGTGAGCCGAGATCACGCCACTGCATTCCAGCCTGAGCAACAGAGCGAGACTCCATTTCAAAAAATAAAAAAATAAGCCAGGCGCAGTGGCTCACAGCTGTCATCTCGGCATAGGCAGGCAGATCACCTGAGGTGAGGAGATCGAGACGAGCCTGGCCAACATGGTAAAACCCCTTCTCTACTGAAAAAAAAAAATTAGCTGGGAATGGTGATGGCCGCCTGTAATCCCAGCTACTCAGGAGGCTGAGCCAGGAGAATTGCAGAGGTTGAAGTGAGTAGAGATTGCACCACTGCACTCAGCCTGGATGACAGAGTGAGACTCTGTCTCAATAAATAAATAAATAAAATAAGACTTCAGTTCACTGAATAGCCTACTGCAACACATTCGAACCTAGAAATACGTTATGACACATTCCCACTGTTGCTTTTCTTGCCCTCCTGGTTTAAGCCTGCAATCTCCAATTTATCTTCCCAGTCTTATTGCAGCAAACAAGTTTTTGAAATGGAAGACAAATTAAGAAAAATCCAAGTTTGGCATGAACATATTTGGCTTTCTGAAATCTCATAAACTCACAGGCAACTCTAATTCATTTATTCACTCATCCATTCACAGACCAACCAAGTTACTGAGGATGTGTCAGTGGCAAATACTACGCCAGGCTCTACGTGGAATACAAAGAAGATGCCAAACTTGGCTATGGTGTCCCCTTGACACAAAGTTATCTGCAGAAAAGCTCAGACACACCCTGTAAATTCCCAGAGGAGGAAGACCTGGTTCTTTGGATCAGTAGGGGGCTACTCTAGGTATTTCAAACAGGAGAAATTCAATGCAGGGATCTGCTTACACAGGAGAATGTACTGTTTTGTTTTGTTTGTTTTTTTAATTTTCTTTTTTTTTTGAGATGGCGTCTTATTCTGTCATCCAGGCTGGAGTGCACTGGTGCAATCTTGGCTCACTGCAACCTCCACCTCCTGGGTTCAAGCAATTCTCATGCCTCAGCCTCCCAAGTAGCTGGGATTACAGGTGCACGCTACCACACCCAGTTAATTTTTGTATATTTAGTGGAGACAACGATTTCGCCATGTTGGCCAGGCTGGTCTCGAACTCCCGACCTCAGGTGATCCACCTGCCTTGGCCTCCCAAAGTGTTGGGATTACAGGTGTGAGCCACCAAACCCAGTGGAGACGGTACTGTTGAAAAAGAATCCTGGAGAAGGTGAGATAACCCCAGGGTCATGGAGGTGGGACACTAGTACCACAGCAGAGATGCACTGTCCAGACAGAAGCTGGGATACCAGGTAAGCAGAAGGCAGACCTGAACCACGATGCAGCAGCTGGGATGGACAGGAGGAGCTAGAGGAGAAAGACAGGCAGGGCTTGGAAATTCCATCTGATGTGGAACGAGGGAGGGAAGAGGCAGCAAGTATGACTCAGAGGTATTCAGCTATTCATAGAAAGAGGAAAGTTAGGAGGGGGAGGCAGGTTTCATGGGGAAAATGACAATTCATGTCACTTGAACCTGCTAAGAATGTTGGTGTGCACTGTGCCCCTCCAACATATGCTGCTAGTCCATTTGTCACTTCTTTGCAACAACCCTGTGCTAAATGTTAAGTAAATCTACATCAAATGCTTATACATTATCAACCGGTGCATTCCTTTTCAGCCTCCTAACAGTCTCAGAGTATGTAACACTGAATAATAATTTCAAATTAAAGCTGAATCCAATAAAGCTGCCTGGGGTATCCAGCCCATTATGTGAGGACTAACCCTGCACACTTGCACCCTCAACTTCATGTTTTCAGGGACACTTTGCAACTGGATGGTCTTTTCCATCTTCATTCTTTGAATATTATCGAACTTGACATTGAAAACAGTACAGTATTTCTCGGTGCCCAGTCTTCACAATGATTGGTTTCAGAGACTGGAGTTCATGGGAAGGGTACACAATCTATCCTAGAGGCAACGATGTCTTAGTGTGCCATCTTCTGTTACCTGGCCATTGCCCCAAAGTGGGCGCAGCTCACCAAGTGTTCAGTGGTCTTCCTCAGCCAAAGGAGTTTTTTGTTGTTGTTTTTTCTTTTTCTTTTCTTTTTTTGAGACATAGTTTCACTCTTGTTGCCCAGGCTGGAGTGCAATCTCAGCTCACTGCAACCTCCGCCTCCCGGGTACAAGTGATTCTCCTGCCTCAGCCTCCCAAGTAGCTGAGATTACAGGCATGAGTGCCACCAGGCCTGGCTCTTTTTTTTTTTTTTTTTTTTTGTATTTAGTAGAGATGGGGTTTCACCATGTTAGTCAAGCTGTCTTGAACTCCTGATCTCAGGTGATACACCTGCTTCGGCCTCCCAAAGTGCTGTGATGACAGGCATGAGCCACCGCGCCTAACCAAGGACTTTCAAATTTTATTTTCACTTGACTGCAGCCATCTTTCTTACAGACCCAGGCTAATTTCTGTGAGGCTTTCCTTGTTAACTGGCTTTGCCATTACTAAGCATAGGTCAGTATGAACAATAAATAAATTATTTAAAATGCTTCTGTTTGAAATCATTTCCCGAGAAATAAATGTCATTTATAATGTCGCCAAGCAGACAACTGGTATACAACAAAACAGAAGTTTGCCTAATCCAATCAATGTTGTCACTAATGTAGATAAAATTGTGTTTGGAACACTTTCTCCATAAAAACTTACTGAGGACAATACCTTTAAAAATTCTGTATCATTTAGGAATTCTTCCTAATTTTATAGAATCACATGTTCCCTATGAGATAAGAACCGGGGAGGAATTTTTTCAAAGGGAATTTCCTGCAATTAAAAAAAAAACCAAAACCAACATTGAACAAAAAACCACATTCCTATATTCTCCTTGTTAGCGTCCAAATAAACATATAATTAAGAATGCCTAGTAATGGAAGAAGAATCTGTCTTCTGTCTTATTTATATTCCCAGCACATTGTCAGAAAGAAATAAAAATCTGCCAACAATTGTCTGTATCTCGTACAAATGCTTTTTACATGTGAGCATATTTATAAAGAGCATTTTTGAAAATTCCTAATAATACGAAGGTTACTAAGTCCAACTATTGGTAAAATATGCTTCTCCCTTAGAATATACTTAAGCTTTTCTTCAGTTCCTAATAAAATAGAAAATAAAAATAAAAAAGAATATACTTAAGCAATCAAATGAGCTCCTCAGGCAAAATCCAGGGCAGAAGCATCTGAGGAAGTCACACTGAGAGGAGAAATTTTAATCTAAACCTCCACTGTTTTGCTATTAAGTTAAAAATAATGGAAATCAAAAAGCAGGTCAAGACTGCAATGAGCTATCATAGTTCCCATTTGATTGGCAAAATCAACACTGATACTACCAAGTGTTGCAAAGGATAAGGAGCCACAGAATCCCTTTTTCATGACCGGCGGGAATATAAATTTGTGCAACTGCTTTGGGAAACAGTTTGACATTACATAAGAAGAACATTCACAATTCTCTACAACCCAGCAATTATACCCAAGAAAAATTCCTATACACATACAAGAATTTTTGTAGTGACCCATCATCAGGAAAATGCATAAGTAAAAGGTGCTACATTTGCATCCTGGACTTTATACAATAGTCAAAATAAGTCCTGTAAAAATAATATACTCTATATATTAGAAACCCTTTAAAAAATAAGGTTAAAGATGACTGCATAGCCGGGTGCAGTGGCTCATGCCTATAATTCCAGCACTTTGGGAGGCTGAGGTGGGTGGATCACTTGGGGCCAGGAGTTTGAGACCAGCCTGACCAACGTAGTGAAACCTTGTTTACTAAAAATACAAAAAAATTAGCTGGGCATGGTAGCGCACATCTGTGATCCCAGCTACTTGAGAGGCTGAGGCATGAGAATCACTGGAACCTAAGAGTGGGATGGTGTAGTAAGCCGAGATCGTGCCACTGCGCTCTAGCCTGGGCAACAGTACAAGACTCTGTCTCAAAAAAAAAAAAAATTGCAATAAAAAATATGGGCTCTTAAAAATTATGTCTAGATGAGATAAAACTAAATAGAATGGGGACAACGGGGGACAGTGACCAGGACTTGGAATGGTGGCTATCCTGGAGGAGGGGAGGCCAGAAGATGGGATGGGATGGCGGGGGCACAAGAAATAGGTGCCCACATTTTCTCCAAACACCAGGCTTCACTTAGTTAAAAATTTAAAAGTTGGCTAGGTGTGGTGGCTCACAGCTGTAATCCCAGCACTTTGGGAAGTTAAAGCAGGCAGATCACGAGTTCAGGAATTTGAGACCATCCTGGCCAACATGGTGAAACCCCATCACTACTAAAATACAAAAAATTAGCCAGGTATGGTGGTACGTGCCTGTAGTCCCAGCTACTTGGGAGGCTGAGACGGGAATCGCTTGAACCTGGGAGACAGAGATTGGAGTGAGCTAAGATCGTGCCGCTGCACTCCAGCCTGGCAACAGAGCAAGACTCCGTCTCAAAAAAAAAAAAAAATTAAAAAGTTGAGTGGTCTTTCCAAAAGGGAAGTTAGCAAGAGAAATAGCTCTGATTCCTTCTCCACCAACCACATTGCCCAGAAGGTAAGCTTGACTCTACCATCCCCTAAGGAAAAGAGATCGTGAATTTAAAAATTATTTCACTCTGTTTCCAACTCACAAGCACCCTAATCTTGCCTCTATCCCCAGCTGCACCTACTTGGCCAACGACTGACAGCTGAGTGTCTGGAGAGGGTTGGAGGAGATAACACACGTGCGTAGCTCTGGGCACAGGTGGAGCATCTGAGAACCCACCCTGCTGCTGTCAGGGCTATGTGACAGACCTGGTGGATGCTCAGTCCTTGATCCCAGCTGGCAGAATGGCCTGTTCTAGAAGTGGGGGGGTTCAAATCAGAAGTGGGGACAGGAGAGCGGTGTCAAACATCTGAAGTGGCAATTCCAACTGCACCTCAGAAGGGCCTTTTCTGCACCTAAACTCATCTCTGGTGGCATTCAGACACACAGCCTGCAAGCTGGCTGCCTCTAGGGAAGCCACTGAGTTTCATTCATTCAGCCTCAGTTCCCCTTTCCTGGCCAACCTTGCATGGAATGAAATGAGGGCACAGGATCGTATAAACGTCAGGAATCATTCACGCTACTCAGGTGAGGTTAGCAACAATCTGACCCATCTTAGAATCTCGAAAAGTCCGAAAAGGAAATTGCAGAGCTGGACTGTGACACACACGCACAAGAAGCTTGTTCTTACTCCTTCCTCCCTCAACGCTAGCATTTATCTTCACAACATTATCAGCAAGCAGCAAGAATTTTTCTTAGTTACCCAGAGAATCTGCATAGTTGAGATTACTTTGAAATGTCAACTGTCTACATGTGTTATTTTAAGAAAAGAAGACGGATATCTTTGCTCTTCCAATTAAAACCCAAAAGCATAAGGTCAGGTTTTACTTCCACTAAAACCAGGCACTCCTGCCACTGTGGGACGCTAAACTTATAAACATTACCTTCACCTCTTCAGTTTAGTAGTGCCTGGTAAATACAGGTAACACAGAAATGCGGAACTCAAAGGTGAGTGGGTATCAGGACACATTTGGGACAGGCCCCGATGCTGGAGTTCAGAATCCCTCTCTACTGCCTACTGGGCCAGTGACTTTGGATAATGGGCTCTGTCTCCCTGTCAAACCTTAGAATTCCTCATTTTTAAGACAGGACAGGACAGGCGCAATGGCTCATGCCTATAATCCTAGCACTCTGAGAGGCCAAGGCAGGCGGATCACCTGAGGTCAGGAGTTGGAAAGTAGCCTGGGCAACATGGTGAAACCCCATCTCTACTAAAAATACAAAAAAATTTAGCCAGCTGTGGTGGCAGGCACCTGTAATCCCAACTACTCAGGAGGCTGAGGCAGAAGAATTGCTTGAACCTGGGGGGTGGTGAAGGTTGCAGTGAGCCAAGATTTCGCCACTGCACTCCAGCCTGGACAACAGAGCAAGACTCCATCTCAAAAACAACAACAACAACAAACGCCGTAGTGGGTGACTTGAAGGGATACTGTTGGCTGAATGAAGTGAATGATGTGACCTGAATTTCCGCAACAGCAAGTCAAGGCCATTCTGTGTGCAACAATGAAGCAATACTTCTCAGAGCGTAGTCCTGGACCAGCATCACCAGCCTCGCCTGGGAAGTTATTGGCAAAGCCCAATCTCAGGCCCTTCCCCCAGGCCCACCGCATCAGAAACTCAGTGGGGAGGCCCAGCACTCTGTGTTCCAACAAGACCTTCAGGGAATGCTGATGCACACTCAGGTTTGAGAACCACTGGCATAGACTGATCTGAGATCTCAAGGCTTAAACCAACCATCCCCAGAAAGCATACCCAGGGACCAGCCAGTTAGAAAGGAAAGGAAGGCTTCAGTAACCTCCAACTTCCAACCAGCTTCAGTGGGAAGATAGTGTTAGCTCTCTCACGGCTAAACTTCAACTGTGAATCCCATGCTGCTTCTGGAATAAGAAAGGAGGATAGCAAAATGCAAAGATGGGCTCCTGAGGGCCAGGAGCCGTGTCTAATACATCTGTGAGTCTGCGCTGAGCCCAAGGCCTGGCAACCAGAAGCATCATAAAAGGTGGGAGTAACTGCCCCAGGAGGGAGTAAGAAGCAGCGCTTCCTAAGAGTGTGGGTCCCGAGGACTGAACAAGGTGACTGTCTCCCTCAGTCCCAAACACACAACGATGTTAGCTCCCAAACCAGAAAGGGCAAGGACTTTGAGGAACTGACTCTAGCTAGCCGCCCCAAGCCCCACAGCTGCCAAGCAGAAGAAGACTGAAGCCCAGATCAGTCCCTTACTCCACCTCCCCACTCACCCAAAAACCCAAGCTTGCCAGAGGTCATGTCCACAGATCACATTCACCCTTGCCAGAGATCAGGGCCCCCAGCCCTTGGTGGTGGGCCAGAAGTGTGACTTGTCCTGCTGGAACACGTGCCCCTAAACATCCCTAGACTAGTGGCAGTGTCCCCCAACCCTGGAGGCCCTCCATCACCATCGCTGCAGCATCACCACCCTCCAACCCCATGTCCCACGCTGGCGCTTCCATACCTGTAGTAAGAGAGCAAGCCATTGCCTAGCACGAACCAGCGGCGCTGGTAGCCCTTCAGATAGTTGGTCCACTTGAGGAGCCAGCCCTCGAAGCTGTCCAGAGGCATTAAGGCCAGTGGGGCACTGGAGGTCGCACCAGACCCCGACATTGGAACCCCAACAGGAGTCTTCGCCTGTCCTGGTCGCAGAAGAGGCAAGGGCTTTAACGCTGGCAGCGACCCTGACTCGGGTCTGAGAAAGGGCACGCTCCCCACTGCCCGGGAGAGCGGCTCTGATGCGGCCTTGGTGAAGGGTCCAGCCCCTACACCTGAACTTGAATCTGACCCTGGCCGCGACCCCTGCAGCAGTTCCGATGACTGCGCAACCCCTGGCTCCGGCTCAGACGTCGTGTCGGACACAGGCTCCGATCTTGGCACTGCCTCCGAAACTGCCTCTGACACCTGTTCTGACAGCGGTCCCCGCTCCGGTTCGGGCACCGGCTGGAGATGGGGCTTGGGCTCCGGCCCAGAGCCGGACGTGGAAGCGCTCATGCCCGGCGCCGCCGTGTGGCACGACAGGCAGGGGACAACCGTGAACAGCGATGAGAGTCCGCGGGAGCGGCCGCCACAGCCGGCGCCTCGGCTCGGAGCGGCCGCTTTCCCCATAGAGCCAGCCGACCCGCGCGCGGCCGAGCGGCCAGTGGGGGCGGGGGGCAGGCCGGGGGCGGGGCCGGGGGCGCAGTCACGTGCGCGCGGCGCGAGGCGGGGGCGCGCGCGGGTCCCTCCGCGGCCCCGTGCGCCCCGCGCCCGCCAGCGCCCGCCGGCTGCGGTGCTCTCGGCCAGCCGTGGGCCAGGTTTGACCCCGGGTGCTCTCTCGGTCCGGCCGGTGGAAGGAGGCTTGGAAACACCTGTGGGCGGAGAGCTCGGCGCGGGGGCGGAAGACGCGGAGGAGACGGCGTGCTTCAGGCCACGGTCCCTGCTGCGGCTCAGCCCGTGCCAGGCGCTGGAGGAACAATGATGAATGCGGAGCCCGTCGGCTCCCAGCGCAGCTCTGCCCACGGGGCCCTGCGCCGACGCCCCCTCCCCCAATCCGGGCTGGGATGGGTTCGCTCTCCGCCACCCAGGAAAGCCGGGCGGGAAGCAGGTACGGCACCCAGAGGCCATGAAATGCGCACGATGCACAGGAACCCCAATCCGGGTGGCGCTCAAAGCTGAGGACGACGCCCTCGCCTCCCATGGCAGCCATTACCTGTCTGTGGGTCGTTCCTGCGGCCACCAGGAGCGGTGGCCCTAAGCCGCCGCCCCCGCCGCCTCCACCTCCTGAGCCAGCTGGCCTACGGTTCATGCCAGGGAGCTTCGCTACAAGTGGCGACATCATTCGGGTTCTTGAGACAAATATGGGAAGACTTTGTAAACCAAGTGTTTTAGTACAACAAACCCATCTCAAACCAGGGTTCTTAACTTGGACCTCCTGGGATCCCTGGGTAGACTGTCTGTCTGTGAGGCTTCTGCAGTAGTTGTGGAGGTTTACTTATCTGTGCATTTTTCTAGAGTAGGTCACAGTTTTCATCGGATTCCCAAAGGAGGCTGTGACCCCAGAATGGTTAAAACATCCGTGACTTTTTTTGCTTTTTGCTTTCTGCTTTTTTTTTTAATAGAGGGAGTCTCACTTGGTCTCCTAGGCTGGAATGCAGTGGCTGACCTGGGCTCACTGCAGCCTCCGCCTCCCAGGTTCAAGCGATTCTCCTGCCTCGGCCTTCCTAGTAGCTGGGATTACAGGTACCCGCACCACACCCAGCTAATTTTTGTATTTTTAGTAGAGACAGAGTTTCATCATGTTGGTCAGGCTGGTCTTGAACTCCTGGCCTCAGGTGATCCGCCCACCTCAGCCTCCCAAAGTGCTAGGATTACAGGCGTGAGCCACCGTGCCCAGGCATCGGTGATTTTTTTTCTTAAGAATTTTCTTAAGAATTTATCCAAATGGGGAAAGTGGATGGTTACTACAAATAATCAGAAATACAAATGGAAAGACTACATATTGGGTTTCTGTCCAGACCTTTCCAGCTTAGACCAGTCTGCAAGCTCCCCTTAGCTCATCATCATGTCTTACTCTCCCCTTACCCACCTATTCATTCCTGATCTTTTCTTGTGACAAGATAACCTGTGTAGGGTCTGCTTCCTACAAGAAGGAAGCAGATTGGAAGGTCCTAGAAATATGAGGTGCAGACATGCACCGACCAGGTGCCCCTGGCATCTTTGCTGATGACTTTAAGACCCCCTTCCTCAGGCACTTGTCTTTGAATGGTGGTCTTACCTGTTATTTTGCTGTGAGCTCTGGAGTGCACAGAGCTGCCCATCTTGATTCATACCATATGTATGACGGTGACCCTCAAACTTCAGTGTGCTGAGTCACCCCAAGGAAAGGTAATTGCCTCTGGGATGAACTGGGGGACAGACCTGGACAACTGGGAAATGAGGTAGAATGCCTGCTTTTCACTTACACTTTGAGCCTTTTGTATGTTTTACCGTGTATGTTTCACTGTGTGTATGTTTCACCTATTCAAAAGAATAATTGTTAAAATCACTCAAGGGAGGTTTATTAGAAATTCACTTTTCCATCCCCAGTAAGTCAGAGGTGGAATCCAAGAACATGCTTTTTCTTTTCTCTTTTTTTGAGACCTGGTCTTCCTCTGTCACCTAGTCTAGAGTGCAGTGGTGCATTCATGGCTCACTGTAGCCTTGACCTCCAGGGATCAAGTGGTCCTCCCACCTCAGCCTCCAGACTAGATGGGACTACAGGCATGTGCCACCATACCCAGCTAACTTAAAAAAATTTTTTTTTGTAGAGATGGAGTCTCCCTATGTTGCCCAGACTGGTCTCAAATTCCTGGGCTCAAGGAGTTCTCCCATCTTGGCCTCCCAAGTTGTTGGGATTACAGGCATGAGCCACCTAGCCCAACCAGGAACACACATTTATTTATTTATTTATTTAGAGATGGAATCTGACTCTGTTGCCCAGGATGGAGTGCAGTGGCACGGTCTCAGCTCACTGCAACTTCCACCTCCTGGGTTCAAGCGATTCACGTGCCTCAGCCTCTCAAGTAGCTATGACTACAGTCATGCACCACCACGCCCAGATAATTTTTGTCTTTTTAGTAGAGACAGGTTTCGCCATGTTGGCCAGGCTGGTCTCAAACTCCTGACCTCAGGTGAGCCATCCGCCTTGGCCTCCCAAAGTGCTAGGATTACAGGCATGAGCCACCTGGCCTGGCCAGGAACATGCATTTTAATGATTTCCCAGGGGTTTTGCATGTAGGTGGATCATGGAGCACACGTTGATGGACAGTGATGTGGAGGAAACATCTAGGGCTTTGGGACTCAGACCTACTTAAGAAATCCCAGCTTGGCCACTCCCTTGCTGTGGGTCCTTTAGTGACCCCAGTGAGCTTCCGCTTGCTCATCTGTAAAATGAGGATAATAACAGTTACCTCTCAGGTTGTAATAAATCATGTATGTAAAACATATTTGACATAGTAAGTGCTCAGTAAATATTCTCTAGTTATTTACTAGAGAGTTCTCTGCAAAATATTTGGTGAAATGAACTAAACAGAGGCCAGAGCAAAAGATGAGACCAAAGTTGACAAGCTTGGGAAATAGCCACAATGGGCAAAGCTCAGTGCCTGCTATGTATGCATCAGATGTGTTTGCAACCCTTAAGGAGGGAAGCTGTCTAGTAGACAAATACTTAAGGATATGTTTTGACTGCTACAATAAATTGCCAAGCTCCCTAAGATGACAGGGACTGCCATCTTCATTAGTTCTGCCAGAGTTAGTGAAGAAGGAGTGACAGAAGGGACAATGTTTGCATTGAGTCCAAGGGATAAGGAGTGAAAGGACATTCAAGGTGAAGGAACCAGCGTACTCTAAGTCCTACGTTGGGAGAGAACAGCTTGTCTGGGAAGGAATAAATAGCTGATCATATTTGGAAGAGTAAGACAGGAGATGGCACAGAGAGTTGGGTGGACACCACACTGTGAGGGATGCTCTTTATCCTACAGAAAGAAGGACTTCTGGGGACAAAGGAAATTTTTTACTGACTATAAGTCTGGGGCAGGAACTATGCAAGATGAGGCTGCCTGGCACATTTTGTCATGCCAGAAAGTAAAAAAGCTATTCAAGACCACTCTTGTGTCAAAAGCACTCAAGAGCCAACTTAAAGGGGCTCGCAGTGGCCAAAGGTGGAAGAATGTGAGCAAAAAGAATAATGACTGCAATTGACTGAAACATTTTCAACTGTATAAAAATCTGTAAATTAAACTAGTTCCTAAAGTTACAAAAAACAAACAAACAAAAAAAACACTAAAACAAAAACCCACCTTATTGGTCATATGTGGAGGTTACCACAGTACCCATTCATTATTTTGAAAACTGATAAAGGGAAAGAATTAAGTCTGCATCTTATCCTAGTTGTTGAAACTGTATCTCATAGTAAAAAAGAGTTCATGAAGGAAAAATGCATATAGAAGAATTAGCTAGATCAGGTGCAGTGGCTCATGCCTATAATCCCACACTGGGAGGCCAAGGCAGTTGGATCCCTTGAGCCCAGAAGCTCAAAACCAGCTTGGGCAACATAGTGAGACCCCATCTCTATAAAATAGCTAATAACTGCAGAAGGAGGTCCCACCCAGTGGCTCACGCCTGTAACCCCACCATTATGGGAGGCCAAGGTAGGTGAATTGCCTGAGTCCAGGAGTTTGAGGCCAGCCTGAGCAACATAGTGAAAACCCATCTCTACAAAAAATACAAAAATTAGATGGGTGTGGTGGCGTGTGCCTGTGGTCCCAGATACTCAGGAGGCAGAAGTGGGAGGATTACATGAGCCTG
>CAUYLG010035767.1:0-44324 GCA_963573385.1 Cacajao melanocephalus
TGTAAACTACCTAAAAGTCACTGTGCCCACACAAAGTAGTTCAAAACCATAAAATTATAACTGAAAATCACAAATAAAGTTAAAGACATGGCTGGGCACCATGGCTTACCCCTGTAATCCAAGCACTTTGGGAGGCTGAGGTGGGCAGATCACTTGAGGCCAGGAGTTCAAGACCAGCCTTGCCAACATGGCGCAACCCCATCTCTACTAAAAATACAAAAATTAGCCCAGTGTGGTGGCACAAGCCTGTAATCGCAGCTACTCGGGAGTCTGAGGCAGGAGAATCACTTGAACCCAGGAGTCAGAGGCTGCAGTGAGCCAAGATCACACCACCGCACTCCAGCCTGATTGACAGAGTGAGACTCAGTCTCAAAAAAAAAATAGTTCATAAGTGATGGGGCCTGATAGGGTTGCCAGATTTAACAAATAAAAGTACAAGAGCCATTGTTAGATCTGAATTTTAGGTAAACAGTGACATGGCGTTTAGTATAAGTCTCATGCAATATTGAACAGGGTGTCCTGTATTTCATCTGGTCGCCTCATGGGGCCCTGATGAAAGCTCCGCTCCCAGTGACCAATGAGGTCTGTCTGATTTCCAGAAAGACAGGCCAGAAGGGCTCCACATGTGAGAATCTGTGGAGTTTAGTGGTACCAGGGCACAGATGGCCCTTGGCATGGTTTCCTCATCTGTTACAGGATTACAAATAGTACTTGTTTCAAATAGCTGTTCTAAGAATAAAATAATGGCACATAAAACAGATATTTATTAGATAAAATATCAAGCCAAAAGTATTGTGACTTTTATCTGAATGGCCTGCAATGACTTCTCAAACAAATTTGGTCTCTCAACTATACTATTGGTGCAAAATAGGCCACAGTTCCCCTACTATTCTTGCCAGCTTTATGCTAAGAAAACCAAAAACTCCCCTCATCCACAAGACAAGAGGTATGGCCCTGATTTCGATAAGGCAATAAGGATTTGTATTAACCATCATAATAATTATTCATTCATGATAGAGCCACTATCTTAGCATTATTACATTGTAAATATAAAAAGAAAAATCAAAGACTTCCTTCAGTGACGTTGGGGAGTTCACAGCAAATTGCCTCCTTTAGATTATCTAATCTAGAAGTTGCAAATCAGGCTAATTATCAGAATCACCTGGGGAATTATTCTTTTTTATTATGAAAATACTTCAAACATACAGCAAAGCTGAAAGAATGCTACAGTGAACACGTGTATACCCAGCACCTAGAGTCTTCAATTAACATCTTACTACAAGTTGGGTATCCCTAATCCAAAGATCTAAAATCCAAAGTGTTCCAGAATCCGCATCTTTTTGCAGACCAACATGATGCTCAAAGGAAATGCTCATAGCAACATTTGGGGTTTTGAATTTCAGGATTTGGGATGCTCAACTAGTTAAGTATATGCAAATATTCCAAAATCCAAAAAAAATTCAAATTTAAAATACTTCTGATCCCAAGCATTTCAGATAAGGAGTGCTCCAACCTGTATATCTTGTCTTGTTATATATCTGTCCCTCTTCATCCAATACATCTTTTTTTCTTGTACACTTCAAAGTAAATTGCAGATGGCTGTACACTTTCCCTGGTGAATTTTCTAAAACTCTAAGTTTCTAGGCCTCAGCCCAGAGATGTACGGGTCTGCTAATTCAGGAATTTTTCCAAACAACCCCCAGCTTCACTCTGTTAACCATGCTGATGGAGCCCTTATTACCCAAAACACTACCAGTCTCATGGCAAAGTGAAAAGACCTGGCACACCATGTGTCGGGTGTAAAACCTCTGCTCAAAAACGATAACATCTGCCTCTGCCCACATTTCATTGGCCATAGCAAGTCCCTTATAACTCTTAAATTCAAACAGTTGGGACAGGCCAGGCAGGGGGAGGCCAACGTAGGCGGATTACCTGAGGTCAGGAGTTCGAGACCAACCTGGTCAACATGGTGAAACCCTGTCTCTACTGAAAATACAAAAAATAGCCAGGCATGGTGGTGGGTGCCTGTAATCCCAGATTCTCAGAAGGCTGAGGCCGGAGAATCGCTTGAACCCAGGTGGCGAAGGTTGCAGTGAGCCAAGATCACACCATTGCACTCCAGCCTGGCGACAGAGCAAGACTCCATCTCAAAAAAAAAAAGAAAAAAGAAAAAGAAGGTGGGATGAGTAACCCTTCCACAGGCACAGGGAGAAGCACTGTGAAAGGAAAGCTGGAATATTTAAGAAAGTAGTACAATCTAACACAGGAAGCCACTCATTTAATTCAGCCTCTTCTCTTTACAGACAGGCAAGCTAGCATCCAAAGAAACAAAGTGACTCTTCCGGGATCACTTGGCTAGTTCAAAGCAGGAGTGGTCAAGAACCAAGGTCTCCTAATTGCCTTTCTTGTCATGTACAGGGTTGCCTCCGTGAAGCTCACAGATAGTTCATCATTCATTCATTGATATACTATATAAATAAGGCACAGTTTCTGCTGTCAAGACATTCCCAGTCCCGTTTAAAGTTTTTCCATAGAACCTTCAGCTGACCCTTGCATATTTCCACATATTCCCCTAATAACCTGAAGCAGTCAGTGCACTTCAGAACTCATGAAGATGTTGTCTTTGAGGATAAAGATCTATTTTTCTCAATTGTTTTCAGTCCAAGAATGTCAGTTCCAGCAACAGCCTGCTGATCCCAGCACAGTGATGCAGCTCTTCCCAGATGGAGAATGTTTCAAGTGACTCATGGGCCCAGACTGGTTGAGAATCATTCCTACGGCACAATCAGTTCATGATCTGATGGCATAATAGCTTTTCTCAGAAAAGAGTCATTCATTCACAGAAACCTCAGCCCAACCTAGGGACCCATTTTCATTTAGGGAGAAAGAAATATTTCAACAGGCAGAAATATGATAGATTTCTAAAATATAAAAGTTATCTAGGAATAAGATAGTCTGATTTGCAAAAGATAATTGATCCTCTCACAAGCTATAACTGGGAAGACTATGCATCTTTGAAGCTGTTGAAACAGTACCACAATATAGAACTGCTGTGTCCAACCTTTGTAAGCTCATAGAATTTTACTGGAAGTAAGCTAGAAAGACTTTTAAGCATCACCAACAGTAGCTGCTTCATTTTGCAGATAATAACTATGATGCTTATTATGTGTTCCACTTTGCCAGCTACCGATCCAAGAGATTCACATGCAGTATTTTGTCTTCACAACCAATAGGCATTATGACCACCTCCATTTTGTAATTGAAGAGGTTGAAGCTCAAAGCAGAGCTGTGACTTGATCAAAGTCATCTAACCAGATGGAGAATGGGCTGAGGTGTGAGCCTGGAACTCAAGCCCTTGAGTCCCGTGATCCTTTTATGTGAAAGAAGCAGAGTTGTCACTTTTGTGGGACCACAGACTCCTGGACTCTGGTTTTCATTAACAATTGTCTGTGACACTGGGCCAGGTTCTGTGGGGATGCCAGCCTAAGTGAAGCAGTTTCTGCCCTCTGGGAGCTTTGGCCTGGAAAAGAAAAGAAGAGAACGTGAGCGAACTGTGTGTCCTAGAAGCCAGAGAAAGAATTTCAAGATGTTGGTCATTGGTGTTACGGAGTAAAAGGTATCAAGGACAAGCAAGCCAACAAATAACGTGACAAATAAGCAATCACTGTTGAACTACAAAACAGCAATTTCAGAGAGTGATGAGGTAGGAGATAGTTTCCAAGAGGATAGGGAGTCAATAAATGAAGAGGAAATGGAAACAGGTAGTTTTCTGCTGCTAAAAAAAAAAAAAGAGAGAGAGAAAGAATATAAAGATATCTCAGAGGACACATGCAATGGTAGAAATATTTTCGTTTGGACTGGGGAGAACCAAGCATGATGTTATACAGAAGAAAAGATGCCAACCGAGAGAAATAAATTTTATATGGACAAAAAAAGAGAGCATCAGGTTCCTGGAACAGGGAGGAAAGGATTCATTTATCATTACCTTGTTTTGTCTTTCAGATGCTATTATAAAGTATCTACTGTATTTCAGGCACTGTGTTTGGGCAGCATGACGAGCAAAGCAGACCCAGATTCCATACTCGGGTACCATAGAGTCTAACAAGGAAGGCAAAATTTTAAGTACATAATATATATCATATAAACCAGATACATATATCCATACATACATATGCTTTATCTATTAATATATTTCATATATATATATAATTTCTCTGGCTCCTATAAAATATATATTTTATATATAATTCATATTTATATTTGACAGGAGCCAAAGCAGGGAAATCATATATATAGTACCACAATAGCTGTTAAAATAAGACCACAATATAAAAAAAGCTGTGTCCAACCTTTGTAAGATTATGGCATTTTACTAGGAATAATCTGGAAAGATTTCTAAGTATCACCAACAGTAGCTGCCTCATTTTACAGATAATAATTCTGATGCTTTTTATGTGGACTGGGGAAAACTGAGCATGGTGTTATACAGAAAAGAAGATGCCAACCAATAGAAATAAACTTCATATGGACTAAACAGAAGGTATCAAGCTCTCTGTAATATATGTATATATTTTACAGGAGCCAAACCAGAGAAATTAGCTTTAAGCTAAATGGCATAAAGTTTTCCAAACAGGGGAAAGAAGGATAGAGGGCAAAAGATGAAGACATCAATATTTTGCAAATGTTGAAGAAAGGAGACAATCTTCATCTTAGTGAATAAGAGGATTAAAAATGTTAAGAGTCAGAGGAATGAGCGTGTGTTGAAGGATAGTGGGAAATATTAGCATCCATTCATGGACATCCAATTGATATCCAATTTGATATGAGGAAAAAAGAAGTATATTTGCCAGGAAGCATTAAAAACTATTATGAAGGGCCAGGTGCAGTGGCTCACACCTGTAATCCCAGCGCTTTGGGAGGCTGAGGCAGGCAGATCACGAGGTCAGGAGATCGAGATCATTCTGGGCAAAACGGTGAAACCCATCTATACTAAAAATACAAAAATTAGCTGGGCATGGTGGCAGGCACCTGTAGTCCCAGTTACTCAGGAGACTGAGGCAGGAGAATCTCTTGAACCCAGGAGGTGGAGGTTGCAGTGAGCTGAGATTGCGCCACTGCATCCAGACTGGTGACATAGTGAGACTCTGTCTCAAAAAAAAAACTGTTATGAAGTTAGATAGCATGACTCAGTTGGATCAGTTTTCTGACTCTCTCAAGGGAACTCTTAGCAGTCCAGAGTAGATGCAAATAAAGCATACAGTGGACTGGGCAGGGAGAGCAGGCTGACAATGACGTGCCAGGTTCCATAGAACTGAAGCGGGGCAAAGGATTCAAAGTTGCTAGCTGGTGTCCAGCTAGCTAGGGAGGTAAGTGAAGCCCAAAGGGAATGGGCCAACCCAATGAGAGCATAATGATGGCAAGGAACAAGTTGAGAAGAAGTGAGGTCAAGGGAAAAGCGAAAGGGAGAGGAAGATGCCATCAGAGTGGGAGAATAGATCCAAATAATGAACACTCAGTTTCAGCCAGAGCCGCAGGGAGCTGAAAATGGATTAGTGATGAAGGTCATTGGTGCTGGGGAGGCTTAAATACCTCTCAGACTAGGGTGGAATGGGAGTTAAAGCCTGGGAAGCTTTGCTGATAGCAATTCAACCCAGAGAATACTGTCCTCTCTGCTTTGAAACTTAGAGAAAATAAACGTTGAGTTCTCTAAACTGGCTACATGTACCTGCACATACACTGTCACATATATACAGGTGTGTGTGTGTGTGTGTGTGTGAGAGGAGGGGGGAGAGAGGGGGAGAGAGAGAGAGAGATCATGCACACACAGATATATCTTAAGTACCTGCAAGTGGTCTGGAAATCTGTAAGTAATGGCTAGTCCTGAAATTCATTACTGACTTTGGATTATGTTTAATTTAAACCTTGATGTGCCAGACAGTGTAACTCAGAAGAGCTACAGAGGTGTATAACCTCCCTTCATTGTAAGTAGCTTCTACCAAGCACCAACATTTTAACAGAGAGATGGGAATAGGAAAATTTTTGTTGACATTTAGGGGAACGGAACAAATTTCAGAGACTTGACAGAACGTGGCAACTGGTTGGATGTGGGAGGTGAGGGGGAGAGCCTAAAGTGGAATGAGGCAGAAAGTTGGTGATTATTTCCCCCCATTTTACAGATGAAGAAACTAAGATTCAGAGAAATTAAAAGACTGCTCTATAACCACATGACTAGTAAGTGGCAGAGCGAGTGTTGATATTCGGATCACCCATCCTGTGCCCTTCATAACACATCATACTCCTCCACTTCCACCCCTGTGCAGAGGCAGAACTCTTTCATGCTCCAAGTTCCATTACTGAAGACACCAGGTTCAGCCTTAGGCTGTCTTTCCCACACTTCCCTTATGCTGGCAAAGGTGATTGATTACCCTTCCCCGGCCTGAGTAAGGAGTCCCAGCCAGTGCTTCTGCGATGGTGTTCACAGGCCCCACTCATAGAACCTATCACACTGCTGTGATGATGGTTCACCTGATCATCCTCCCCGCTAGAAGGTGATGTCTCTGATGGAAAAGACCCAGTTCTGGGTCTATTTCTACTGCTTAGCACAGTGTCTTACCCATACTAGCTATCCAATAGATGTTTCTTTAAAAAGAGCTGTGTTAATTAAGCTTCATGCTTAATTCCAGGTTACATTCTGGAGTTAGTAAGATGCAATAAAATGTCAACAAAGGTCATTTTAGGCCCGGCCCAGTGGCTCACGCCTGTAATCCCAGCACTTTAGGAGACCGAGGTGGGTGGATCACTTGAGGTCATGTGTTCAAGACCAGCCTGATCAACATGGTGAAACCCCTACTCTACTAAAAATACAAAAATTAGCTAAGCATGGTGGCAGGCACCTGTAGTCTCAGCTACTCGGGAGGCTGAGGTGGGAGAATTGTTTGAACTCAGGAGGTGGAGGTTACAGTGAGCCAAGCTCGTGCCACTGCACTCCACTCTGGGCAACCGAGCAAGACTCCCTCTCAAACACACACACACACACACACACACACGTCATTATAACCAGCTCTGTGCCATTTCTTTTTTTCAAGACTGAGTTTCCCTCTTGTTGCCCAGGCTGGAGTGCCATGGCATGATCTCAGCTCACTGCAACCTCCACCTCCCAGTTCAAGCGATTCTCCTGCCTCAGCCCCTGAGTAGCTGGGATTACAGGTGCCCGCCACTATGCCCAGCTAGTTTTTGTATTTTTAGTAGAGACAGGGTTTTACCATGTTGGTCAGGCTGGTCTCAAACTCCTGATCTCAGGTGATCCGCCTGCTTTGGCCTTCCAAAGTGCTGGGATTACAGGCGTGAGCCACCATGCTTGGCCCACACTGTGCCATTTCTATATGAAATACTTAAAAGTGTAATCCAAACTTGGGTGCATGCATTTGTTTGTATTTGGAATTCAGCAAATTGTCTACCTGACATCTTTATTTGGGTTTTTGTTCTGAGCCCAGCATGTGCTGAAAGACACCAGCTTTGCTATTTCATTCTTCTTTTCCCCGACAAGGCCAAGTACCTGCAACAGTTGCTTAAGAGGCTGGTCCTTATCTTAAGGAGCCCAGCTAACGAATCCAGGAGCTATCTCCCAAGAGAGGATTGCTCCAGTCAATAAAAAGCAAACTGGAAAAGGTGACCCCCGTGGGCATGCTGAGGTGATGCAGATGATTTCAGTTCTACCTCTCAAAGAACATGAGGTACTGAAGAGAAGACAGACTTAGGCTGCCCAGGCCTGCAATTCCCACGCAGTCTCTCCCCTCCGTCCTTCTGCGGCAATGCTGTCGAGACCCGTAGGGAAATGACTTACTGAGATGCAAACTGGGCATTCATAGTACATGCGTTTTCACAATATAGCACCTTTGGCCTCACAGGGAATGCTTTTTTAATTTTTCACCTTTTTGATATATTTACAGACACCTTCAAAATGAACTTTCATATTCCACACTCTCTTTGTGAATCACGTTGTGTGGTATGGTGTATGAGCTTGTTCAGGGCCTCCAGCCTTCGGTGATGATACACTTGGGTACACTAAAAATTAGTGAGATGACAGTAAATGTGGCAGCTCCTGTCTGCTATCAGTCATCTTACCACCAGAGGACACAGGCCACTCATTCTGAGATGTGGCTCCTCAAATATTTTTTGCCGTGTAACAAATTATCCTGGAGGGATACCAACGCCCCATTGTTTTTTATTTAAAAGTCATAAGTTAAGACCTCAAAGATATGTCAGTGGCAGTGTATGAAAATTTATGTTTCCACCAGCAGTTTTTGTGCTTTTACTGCAGTGATAAAATCACTTTGTTCTTCAGTTTGGAGCCAAGAGAAGAATCAAGCTATTGTGTAGATTACTTAAAATTCCACAGTGTCTGCACCATTTGGCCGAAGAATGCTAAAAATTTGCAGCTGTTGCTCCCACGAAAGTTTCTAACTGGGGCAGCGGCTGCTGTTTAACACACAGCTGTTGTTAATTTGAGCTGAAGATTTTTAATTGCCTTTGTGTCGAGATTTATTAAATAACATTTTAGAGGAACAAAAACTGTAATAGTCATATTAGCAGAATGCTGGAGGAAGAAAATAATTGGAACGTGGCAGTTTTTGCCTTGTAAGCCAAGTCTGAAAATATCTTTTCCACATAGAGGGCTCCCAGCCATTCCAGGAAAAGCATTTCCAGGTAAAGCTGGCCGCAGAAGCCCTGATGGCCTCTCCAGGAGCTCAGCCACTTGCTCCCCTTAGTCATTTACCTGGAAGCACTTCTCCGGAGTGGCCTCCTTGTTCCCACACTCTCCATTCTCATTATACCAGGAGAACAGGGGTCATAGTACTTACGGTAAACATAGCATTAGCTGGCAATTGGCGGCTCCATTAAGTGGTCTGCATTACTTTGGGGAGCCTCTCTAGTTGCCGTTTTCCTATTATATCCAGCCCATCCCTGACAATACTGTGAGGGGTCTGACCTCCTCCGCAGTTGGCTTAGAGCAGCTGTATAGATGAGCAGAAGATAGAAGACAGACCTTTCCTGGATTTTCTGGCAAGGCAAAGAAGAAGGATGAGAGGCCCTTCTGTTAAAAAGGGTCAACAACTAATGTTCTCCCTTAACAGAGAAGTTGCCAACTGCACAAAGAAAGGAGTTTTATGTATAAAGAAAGGCAAACCAGGAACATTGCAGAATGAGTTGTCAATAATTATTACCTTACTAAAATCTCAATCATGCTTTGCATGCTGATGGTAAATATTTCCTATCAACAGGAAAGCTTTGTCAGGCATTTATGGTGCACTCACGATGTGCAAGGTACTGTGTGAGGTGCTCAGGGCACCCTGAGAAGCCTGCTGGGCCGATGACCAGTGAGGGAGCTGGAGCCTGAGAGTAAGACAGGCAGGGAGCACCCAGGCGCTGTTCACAGCATTGACTCCAACAGAGGGAAGTGTGTGATTTGTGCCTAAGGGACGAGGAAGACCTTGATGGTTAGAAAAGAGGATGAATGTGGCTGGGCACAGTGGCTCAGGCCTATAATCCCAGAAGTTTGGCAGGTTGAGGTAGGAGGATTGCTTGAGGCCAGGAGTTCAAAACCAGCCTGGGCAACATAGTAAGAGAGACCCTGTCTCTACCAGAAAAATTTTAAATTACCTAGGTGTGGTGGTGTGCACCTGTAGTCCCAGCTACTCAAGATGTCAAGGCAAGAGGATTGCTTCAGCCCAGGAGTTTGGAGTTCAAGGATGGAGTGAGCTGTGAGAGCTGTGGTTGTGCCATTGCAGAAAGCAAGAAAGAGAGAGAGAGGGAGGAGGGAGAGAGAAAGGAAGGAAGGAAATAAGGAAGAGAGGAAGGAAATAAGGAAGGAAGGAAGGGAAGGAGATGAATGGGTAAAGAAAATGTGCTGGAATATAGAATAGTATCTAGCCATAAAAAGACAGAAATCCTGACATCTGTGACAACATATTGGAAGACATTATGCTAAGTGAAATAAGCTAAGCAAGAAAGACAAATACTGCATGATCTCACATCTATGTGGAATCTTAAAAAGTCAAATTAATAGAAGCAGATAGGAAGAATGCTGGTGGCCAGGGGCTGGGGAGGTGGGGGAGGGGGGGAGATGCGGCTCTGGAGACCTCACGTGTAGCGTGGTGGTACAGTTCACAACAGTGTATTGTATACTTGAAATTAGAATAGATGTGAAATGTCTTCAGCACAAAAAAAGAGTAACTGTGTGAGGTGAAGATTCATTTCACAATATATATGTATATCAGATCATCACATTGTACACTTACATTTATAGTTTTATCAATGATACCTCAATAAAGCTGGGGGAGAAAACAAAAGAGGAGGAAGAAAGGGTCTTTCAAGCTGAGGACGAAGAAGAACAAAAGCACAGTAGCCCGGAAAAGTCTGTCTTGTTGAAAAAACTGTGTTAGGTGGACATGACAGTGCTGGGGGCAAGTAAGAAATGGGGGCAAAGGGCCCAGCACAGTGGCTCGTGCCTGTAATCTCAGCACTTTGGGAGGCTGAGGCAAATGGATCACCTGAGGCCAGGAGTTTGAGACCAGCCTGCCCAACATGGTGAAACCCTGTCTCTATCAAAAACCATAAAAATTAGCCAGGCGTGGTGGTGCACACCTGTAATCCCAGCTATTCGGGAGGCTGAGGCAGGAGAATCACTTGAACCTGGGGGGCGAAGGTTGGAGTGAGCTGAGATCACACCGCTGCACTCCAGCCTGGGTGATAGAGCGGGACTCCATTTCAAAAAAAAAAAAAAAAGAAGAAGAAGAAATAGTGGGAGAAAGATGCTGGAGAGGTAAAGTAGGACTAGATTCTGGAAAGCTGGGTTGCCGCTGTAGGGAATTTGAATTTTACTCTGGGAGCATAGGAGGCTATTGAGTGCTTTGGAGGTGGGAGTGCCCTGCTTTCCAGGCACATCTTCCTGCTAGCAGGTCTGTGGGGCTCCAAAGCCCCTCCCATTCTGACATGTGGAGGTGGAGTGATTGCTGTATACCAGGCGGAGAGGATAGGACCTGAACCGTGGCCAGGTCAGTGTGGCCACACTGGGGAGGAGAAAAGGGAACACCTCTGAGAGTCACAGCTCAGGCTCCAAATCCCAGGCTTGCTGCTAACTAACTGTGCAGCCTAAACAATGGAGTTAACTTCTCTGTGCCTCTGCTTCCTTATCTGTAAAATGGGAATAATAACAGTACATGCCTCTTAAGGTTATTTTATGTAACCTTATACATAATACCTAAAATGCTTAGAACAGTGGCTGGTACCATAAGCACTAGACAAAAGTTATTATTATTTTCAGATGTAAAATCCTGTGACTTAACTGACTGAACCTGGAGGGCAAGGGAAAGAGTCAGAGACATACTGTTCATGAAAGGAATATGGCAGATACTCAGAATTGATCATAGCTAGGGGGAAAAGCATATAAAGGGACATTCTACAAAATAACTATTCATAATCTTCAAATGTGTCAAGGAAACCCACAGAAAGCTGTTCCATACTGAAGGAGAGCAGAAGGACTTGACAACTAAAGGCAATGTGTGATCCTGAACTTGACCCATTCACTTCAGCGGACATTATTTATTGAGTCAACTGGGACAATTCAATTGAAATTTGCAGGAGTCCAAGGATATCATTATGAAGGAGGATGTGCTTGTTTCCAAGCACATAAAAGGTTCTGGAGTAAAGAGGCATCCAATTAGCAACTTATTCCCAAGTGTTTCTGAAAGTTGTTTGTCCTCACAACTCTTTTGTAAGTTTGTGGTTGCTGAAAATAAAAACACCTTTTTTCAACGAAAAGCTAGCATTTGTTGAGCATTCACTAAGTATCGGGAATTGTGGCCAGTGCTTTGCACATGAGCAGCTTTGTCTCTCCAAGGAAACTTCTCTGACTTTGCACCTCTACCAAAACAGAGCCAAGTGCCCCTCCTCTGTGCCCCAATCATAGGCTACACTCCTCTTCACTAACAGCTCGTGACCATGAGTTTCAAGTGGTCTATGAAAAGTAACTGCCTGTTTGTCTGTAACACCTGCCCCCTCCCACTTCATGGATAGTCTAAGCTCTTTAACGTCAAGGACTATATCCCATTCTCCACTTGCGTCCATTGTTCTCAGCACAGCTCCTGGTATAGCAAATCCCAAGCTCCTAATACATCCTTGGTGGCTGGAACACTGAGGTTTGCTCACCATGGTGACTACCATTAAAAATGAGGCACCAGGCTCGGAATGCATGTCTGATATATGACTTCTTTTCAAGGTGGTCCTGGCTCTGGCAAAGGCACACAGTGTGAAAAGCTGGTGGAAAAATATGGATTTACTCATCTCTCAACTGGTGAGCTCCTGCATAAGGAACTGGCATCAGAATCTGAAAGAAGCAAATTGATCAGAGACATTATGGAACGTGGAGACCTGGTGCCCTCAGTAAGCAACAAAACCTACCCCACACTACTGCCTTTCCTGTCTGGGATATCTTTGGGGTTTTTGTAATGAGTCTGAGCTGCTGGAACTAAAAACCCCAAAGAAACAATAGCTGTATTTTATTTCCCTTCTTTGTAGCAATCCAGATGCAGACAGGTCTACAGCAGAGAGCCTTTCTGCCCAACCAGGTCTGGCTGGCCCAGGTTCCTTCCATCTTGTTGCTCTACCAGCCACTCAAATGTTGGCCTAATTTCACATTTTCCCCCCAGAGTCATCCCACTTTAGAATTGGAAAAGCTTCAAAATGGAAGTGAGTATGGTGCAGCAGAGCCTAGAATTAGAAACCCCCAGAAAATATAATATAATATGCTTTGGTCTAGTTCTGAGAGGTATGACGACATTATCTTGAAATCTGCTATCTTCTTGTGTAGTTTAAGAATATCCTTTTTTCTATTTTCTTCTTAAGTCACCATCCATCTCTGAGAAGCTGGGTGGCAGGGATATCAAGAAATATTCATCCCTGCCACACCGGGTCCCATGCTGGGCTCTGTAATTAGGGCTGTATGATACAGTCTCTGTTCACAACAGAGCTGTCTGATTCCTCTCTAACCAGCTGCACTCTCTTCCTGCCCAGACACCAGAATGGTCCTCGGGAAGGGAAAACAGACCATTACAATTGCCACCTAGCTGGCCTCCTAGAGCCCACTCTTTTCCCTACAGTCTCCCCTTTCACAGCAGCTGTTACCGGAAAGCGGTCCCGATTCAGACCCCAAGAGAGCGTTCTTGGATCCTGTGCAAGAAAGAACTCAGGGCGAGTTGTAGAGTAAAGTGAAAGCAAGTTTATTAAGAAAACAGAGGAATAAAAGAATGGCTACTCTAAGGACAGAGCATCCCGAGGGCTGCTGGTTGCCCATTTTTATGGTTATTTCTTGATGATATGCTAAACAAGGGGTGGATTATTCATGCCTCCCCAACATTGCCATGGCATTTGTAAACTGTCATGGCACTGGTGGGAGTGTAGCAGTGAGGACAACCAGAGGTCACTCTTATCACCATCTTGGTTTTGGTGAGTTTTAGCCAGTTTCTTTACTGCAACCTGTTTTATCAGCAAGGTCCTTATGACCTGTATCTTGTGTGGACCTTCTGTCTCATCCTGTGACTTAAAATGCCTTCATGTGGCTGGGCACGGTGGTTCACGCCTATAATCCCAACACTTTGGGAGGATAAGGCAGGCAAATCAGCTGAAGTCAGGAGTTCGAGACCAGCCTGGCCCACATGGTGAAACCCTGTCTCTACTAAATATACAAAAAATTAGCTGGATGTGATGGTGGGTGCCTGTAATCCCAGCTACTCGGGAGGCTGAGGCAGCAGAATCGTTTTAACTCAGGAGGCAGAGGTTGCAGTGAGCCAAGATCGTGCCACTGCCCTCCAGCCTAGGCAACAGTGCAAGACTCTGTCTGAAAAAAAAGAAAATGCCTTAACCTTCTGAGAATGCAGCCCAGTAGGTCTCAGCCTTATTTTACCCAGCCTTTATTCAAGATGGAGTTGGTCTTGTTCAAACACCTCTGACACAGCCAGAGTGATTTCTTTAAAACATTTATCAAAGTGTGTTATTCCCTTCCTCATAACCTTCCAGTGGGTGCCCACCGCACTTAGGACGGCATCCAGAGTCCTTCCAGCAGCTCCAGCCTCGAGCACCCTCTCCACTGTCATTTCCCACCACTCACACCTTGCTCACTCCCACCCGCCACTGGCCTCCTTGTTCCTCCCACAAGTCAGACTGTTCCTGCCTCAGGGACTTTGCACTTGCTGTGTCTGCAGCCTAAGTGCTCTCCCTTCACACAGTCACATAGTTTACTCCTTTACTTCATCCAGGTCTCCACTTCAGTGTTACACTTTATCAGATGCCTTCCCTGACCACCCTATAGGAAATAACACCTCGAGCATTCTGTATCTCTTTGTCCTGCTCTAATTTTGTACCTATCAGTTATCTGCAGCTGACTTTTTATTATATTATTATATATTTATTTGTTCATCTATTGCCTGTCTTCTTCATTAGAATATAAACTTCATGAGGACTTCATTCACGATTGTCTAGGGATAGACTCTGACCACACTTGCGATGGCCATTTCCCTAAGCCCCTGCCAAAAGCCAGAGAGCCCACGAGCAAGGAATTCTTCCACTGGCAGCTGATTGCATTTTTCCTCTACCAATTTCCTGACTCTGGTGTGTTTCTCCCACCTCATTTTCCATAAGCACTTGTTAAATACAAATTTTCAACAAAGAGAGTGATGTTGCTTGAAAATGCTATTTTACATCTACCAAAAGTCTTTTAAGTCAGTAGATGTCAAGTTTTATAAAATATATACTGGAACAAAATTAACAATAAAATACTTTTTTTTTTTGAGACAGAGTCTCGCTGATTGCACAGGCTGGAGTGCAGTAGCATAATCTCGGCTCACTGCAGCCTCCACCTCCCGAGTTCAAGTGATTCTCCTGCCTCAGCCTCCCGAGTAGCTGGGATTACAGGTACCCACAATGGCTGGCTAATTTTTGTATTTTTAGTAGAGATGGGGTTTTGCCATGTTGGCCAGGCTGGTCTTGAACTCCTGACCTCAGGTGATCCGCCCAACTCAGCCTCTCAAAGTGCTAGGATTACAGGCATGAGCCACCGCGCCCAGCCAGTAAAATACTTTTTATGCCATGTTTTGTCTAGTTTTAAATTGCCATTATGCTGAATTCATGGAGTGCTACCATATAAAATACAGCTACCTTATCTCGTCTAATCTAAGATGCCAATATTTTAAGACAGATAAGCAGTAAGAATATACCAGTAAGAAAAAAAAATTAACAATTAAACCATGATGCAGAACTGATTATAAATACCTGCCAATTTAATAGATACTAAAATATAGAGTGGGGGATGGAAGAGTGAAATGAAATATGGTCTATTGCTCTCTGCTGCTAACCTTATCAGTACGTTCCTCTCTCCCTCAGTGGATGACTGCAGGAGACTTGGGGTACTTCTAGTGTTTTATGGAAGAGCTCAGGTCCTGACCACTCTCGCTTTGCTCCAGGGCATTGTTCTGGAGCTCCTGAAGGAGGCCATGGTGGCCAGCCTCGGGGACACCGGGGGATTCCTGATTGACGGCTATCCTCGGGAGGTGAAGCAAGGAGAAGAGTTTGGACGCAGGGTGAGTGATTGTTATGGGGATCCTTCCAGAAGAGAAATAGGGGATATCATTGAGGCTGGGGGAAAATTCAAAGTCTATTTCTTTCCCAATTACATTAATGAAAACTTTCCATTACAAGTGGCAGAAACTTGACTCAAACTAGAAATTTAAAAAGGAGGAGTAGATGTATTGACTTAAGTAACTAAAACACCCAGTAGTGGCTTAGATTTGCTTGACTCCAGATATCTAAATGTGTCCATCAGTTGTCTGACTCTCTCTCTCTGTCTCTAATTCTCTTTCCTTTGTGTTGACCTAATTTTCTTCCCGATCAAGGCTTAAGGCTTACATTCTACCATCTAAGTAACCTCATAGAAGTGTTTCTATTTCCCAGTGGGTCCAGCAAAAGACACAGAGTTGTGTTTCCTTATCCTGGATTTGGTCACAGCCCTATCATCACTGAACCAATCACTGTGGCCAAGAGGGAAGGGAATATGCTGGCTGGCCCATCTTGGAGGACCAGGGAAGGATGGGGAAGGAGGAGGGAGCACAGGCACCACACCTGAACCACACAGGAAAGGAAAATTACCTCCAAGAAAAGTAGGGCTGTCCTTACAAGAAGATGGGGGAATGGGTGCTGGACAGGCAGAATCAGAACGACACACCACCCTTCCGCTATCCTCTCACCATCCCACCTCCCACCCCACCCTGTCCTAGTGAGGAGAGTGGGTCAGGGCCACTCACAGGAGAGCAGCAGTCAGTAAAAACCACTGTGGCTTCCATGAATTGAACCCACTCTGGGCCAGATCCTGTGCCCACACTTTATAGAGAGTACCTGTAATTTTACAAGTCCAGACAAGAAGAGTACAACTGGCCCCATTTGTTAAGCAAAGACAGACTTTGAGAACCTACAAGAAATTCATATTTATAGAGATACTCCTTTAGACGAGTTTTGAAACATTTTTCGTACACATTTTTTATTTGATTTTTTTAAATAACATTTTAGATAGATAGGGGAAGTGCTGTCTTCGTGTTAAAGGTGATGAGTGAAGCCCAGAGAGGGTTGATGACTTGCCCATGGCCACACAGTTGGTGACAACTTACTGGTAAGTGTCAACTGCTGGCAGGACTAAGATTTTGTGGGGCCCATCACCATCCACCTCTAGAAACATTGATTGAGGTGAATTATACTTGGGTGTCTCCAGGGGTTTACTTTGACCTCCTTCTGAGCCTGTTTCATGTATCTTCCTTAGACAGTATCGAAATACTTAAAGGTCAATTGCTCATCTTCCCCTACACTTCCTACATGAAACCAGAGTCAAAGAAAACATTTTTAGGTCTGGTTGGCATGAGTGGACCCTGGACCCACTCTGGCTGTCCCTCGGCTCCAGAGCTTCCATCAGCAAGGTAGGGGTAGGCAGGGAGAGGTAGATTTGTGAAGCAGAGTCCCATGACCATGGAAGTTTTAGGTAGTTCTTAACGGGGGACACTCACATGCCCAAATTCTAATGAGCTTTTTCCCATGAAACAAACCACTTCAAGAGCACAATCTCAATATAAATCAACTAGTTTTTTACAAAATGGAATTGGGAGCATTGTTCTACTTTTTAAATAGTTGTGGTAAAATAGATGTAACAAAATGTATCATCTTAACCATTTTTAAGTGTGCAGTTCAATGATGTTGAGTACGTTCATATTTTTGTGAAGCCATCACCACCATCCATCTTGAAAAGTCTTTTTATCTTGCTAAGCTGAAACTCTACACTTTATTTATTTACTTATTATTTTATTTATTTTTATTTTGGGAGACAAGGTTTTGCCCTGTTGCCCTGGCTGGAGTGTAGTGGTACAATCATAGCTCACTGCAGCCTTGACCTCACAGGCTCAAGCAATCCTCCCACCTCAGCCTCCTGAGTAGCTGGGACTACAAGTGTGCACCACCACACCCAGCTAAATTTTTTTAAATTTTTTTGTAGAGATGGGGATCTCCCTCTGTTACCAGGGCTGGACTTGAACTCCTGGGCTCAGGTGATCCTCTCACCTCAGCCTCCCAAAGTTCTGGGATTACAGGTGCGAGCCACCGCACCTGCCTGAAATTCTACCCTCTCCCTCCTTTCCCCAGCTCCTGATGGCCACCATTTTTCTTCCTGTCTCTGTTAATTTCACTATTCTAGGTACCTTTTATTTCACTTACCGAAATGTCCTCAGGCTTCATTCATGTTGTAGCATGTGTCAGAATTTCCTTTTGTTTCCAGGTCAAATAACATTCCATTGTATGTGTATGCGACGTTATTTTTATTCGCCTATAGATAGAGACTGGGGTTGCTTTCACTTTCCAGCTATTGTGAATAATGTTGCCATGTCTATGGGTGTACAGTATCTGTTCAAGTTCCTGCTTTGGACATGTACTCAGAAGTGGAATTGCTAGATCATACGGTAATTCTAATTTTAATTTTTTGAGGAACCACTACACATATACATACCTACTGCCAGACATAGTGGCCACACCATTTTACATTCCTACCGATGACGCATGAGGATTTCAATTTCTTCTCACCATCACTTGTTATTTTATGGGGGTTTTTGATAGTAGCCATCCTAATGGGTGTGAGGTGGTATCTTCTTGTGGTTTTGATTAGCAGTTCTCTACTGATTAGTGACATTGAGCCTCTTTTCATATGCTTTTTGGCCAGTTGTATATCTTCTCTGGAGAAATGTCTATTTGAGTCCTTTACCCATTTTTAAATGAAGTTGTTTTCTTTATATTGTTGTTGAGTTGTAGGAGTTCATAGTAACTCCTTATCAGATATATGACTTGCAGATATTTTCTTTCATTTGATAGGCTGTCTTTTCACTCTTTTGATTGTGTCCTTTGATGCACAAAAGCTTTTCATTTTGGTGTAGTCCAATTTATCTATTTTTACTTTTGTTGCCTGTGCTTTTTGTCCTGCACAAGAAGTTATTGCCTAATCCAATGTCATGAAGCCTTCCCTCTGTATTTTCTTCTAAAAGTTTTGTAGTTTTAGCTCTTATATAAGGTATTTTGATCCATTTAGTTTGTTTGTTTGTTTGTTTGAGACAGAGTCTCACTCTGTCACCCAGGTTGCAGTGCAGTGGTGCGATCTCGGTTCACTGCAACTTCTGCCTCCCAGGTTCAAGCAATTCTCGTGCCTCAGCCTCCTGAATAGCTGGGACTACAAGCACATGCCACCACACCTGGCTAATTTTTTTTTTTTTTGTACTTTTAGTAGAGACTGGGTTTCACCATGTTGGCCAGGCTTGTCTTGAACTCCTGGCCTCATGTGATCCGCACCCCCTTGGCCTCCCAAAGTGCTGGGATTACAGGCATGAGCTACCACACCTAGCCTTGATCCATTTTGAGATAATATTTTGTATATGGTGTCAGAAAGGGGTTGGATTTCATTCTTTTGCATATGGATATCTAGTTTTCCCAATGCCATTTGTTGAAAGACTATATTCCCCCACAGAATGATCATGACATCTGTGTTAGTCCATTTGCATTGCTATGAGGAATACCTGAGGCTGGGTACTTAATAAAGAAAAGAGGTGATTTTGGCTCATGGTTCTCCAGCCTGTACAGGAAGCATGGCATTGGCATCTGCTCTTGGTGAGGCCTCAGGAAGCTTCCACTCACAGCAGAAGGTGAAGGAGAAGCCAGTGCATCACATATTGAGAGAGAGACACCAGAGGCCCCGACTCTTTTATATAATCACGTCTTCCATGAACTCATAGATTGAGAACTCAGTCATTACCATGAGGACAGCACCAAGCCATTCACAAGCAACCTGCCCCCATGACTCAAACTCTTCAACTGGCCCCACCTCCAACATTGGAGGTCACATTTCAACATGAGATTTGGAGGAGACAAATTCCAGACCATGTTAGCATCCTTGTGAAAAATCATTTGACCATGTATATGTGAGGGTTTATTTCTGGGCTGTCTATTCTGTTGGTCTGTATATCTGTCTTTATGTCTGTACCACATTATTTTGATTACTGTAGCTTAGTAATAGGTTTTGAAATCAGAAAATGTGAGACCTCCGACTTCGCTGTTCTTTTTGATGACTGTTTTGGCAATTCAGGACCTCTTGAGATTCTATATGGTTTTAGAATGATATTTCTATTCCTGCCAAAAAACACCACCACACATTGGGATTTTGATGGGAATTACATTAAATCTTAGATTATTTTGGGTAATATCAGCATCTTAGCAATATTAAGCTTTCCATGGATTGTTTTAGATTTTGTTTATTCTAATCCTCTAGCCAACATCTAAGCTGTGGATAAGTCCCTGGGGATACATTCTGAGTAATTGAGGAACAGGAATATTTTTCTTACACCACCTCAGAATCAAGGCCTGTGCAGGGATGGGGAGTTAGAAGGGGTACAGAGAGAGGAAGGTGTGGTCCAGCCGTTGAGAAACTTCCTGTCTAGGAGGACTGACAGTTGTGTAAGCATGTCACTAAAATACAATTGCAGATGTGTAATAACTGCTGCAGGGTCAACAGCGTTTTACTGAGGTTCAGGCTTTTCACACTTACATTGCCCTTGAACTTAAGGTCAGAAGAGCTCTGAGAGAGCCTCCAGGAAAGTCAAGACAGGTCCTGCGCTTGTTTGGAAGTGATAGGAATAGAAGTCTTTTGTTATTATTACTGCTCTGAGAGGTGGTAGAATATTCTTTTGAGACCATCAAATGTCAAGGACAACAAGTATAGTAAATAAATAAGGGGACGCGTTCTCTCTCTCTGTCAACAACAACAAAATTAAATTAAGATTCTTATTCTTCTTTGAGGGATTTTTAAATTGTGTCTGAAGGCAAACCCCAGAACTTAGGCCTATGGGGTTCCACACCATTTTGAGCAATGACAACCCTGGAGCTTCCCAAGGTGACATCATTAAAGCATATCACTCATGTACTCTGGAGTCAGAAAACCTAGGTTTTCACCTCTGTCATATATAATGGAGATCATAATACCTGTTAACATCTATTTAAAGGGCTTTGTAAACATCAGATGATATAACATACATAAATATCTTCTAAGCTATAAAAGTTTGTAAAATATTGTCAGTTTAGCATCACTCATTTGTTAATCATACCTCATACAAGCCTCTAAAATTCCTGCATTATCACCACTTCCTCCTTTGCTTAAAACCCGGTTAGGATGAGCTCAGAACTTTATGCAGCACATTGGTCTGTCCTCTGGGCTTTGGGTAAGTATTTCAAATGAGCCATGTGATCTTCCCTAAAGTAAAGCAAAAACTTGCTCTCCCACTGTGGTCCCCATTCAGACAGGTTTTAGAATGTGGCAGAGAAGAAGCCTAACTAGAACTAAGGAACAAGAAAGTCATCCACATAGTGACTGGACAGTTTCACCCAGTGCTGAAATTCATGATGCCATTTCAAACAACACACAGGTGACCCATTTCATTACTGAACATACAACCCTTAAACGACATCTTCAAAGATAGTTTCTTACATACTGCTAGGAGGAACTTACAGAGACTAAGAGTGATATTGATTTGTCCCTGGGTACAGTAACTTTAGAAGATTCTAGTATCAATTAAGCAGGTGTGCAAGAGAATACATCCAGCCCTCCAGAACGAGCACCTGGTTTAAACCTGACCAGATGGCCGGGCATGGTAGCTCACGCCTGTAATCCCAGCACTTTGGAAGACCAAGATGGGCAGATCACCTGAGGTCAGGAGTTTGAGACTAGCCAGACCAAAATGGTGAAACCCTGTTTCTACTAAAAACACAAAATGAGCTGAGCATGGTGGCGCATGCCTGTAATCCCAGCTAGTTAGGAGGCTGAGCCAGTAGAATTACCTGAACCCAGGAGGCTGAGGTTGCAGTGAGCTGAGATTGCACCACTGTACTCCAGCCTGGGCAACAGAGTGAGACTACATCTCAAAAAAAAAAAAAAAAACCTGACCAGATGAACAAAGATGCTACAAAGACAGAATGAGCTACTGTTGACTCATTAATGCCCTGCAGGGCTCTTCATTTGTAGCTCCCCTCCGAATTACAGGCAAGAAATTAATTTGAAATTTGACAAAGACAAATGTAGACATCTGATTTTCCCCAGAGATTCAGAGTAATCAGCTTGGTTGAAAGCATACTGTTTCCTGTATGTGCATCAGGGCTGCAACTATGTTTGAAGTCCACTCAAGCCTGTGAGAGGTTTTAACCAGCCCACAGAAATCTCACCAGCCTTTCCGTGTCACCAAGATTGATGTGCCCGATACATTGGACCATCTGTTGCCTTTAAAATTTCAGTTAGTTAGGCTGACACTTTTGCATACCTGTAGCTGAGTTCTCTAAGATGCAAGGTCCTTTGAGGATTTCCTTGGCCACTGCATATGACATAGCTAAAAATCAAATGCAAACTAATGTCCACAGCTTAACGGTAAGTCTATGTGTGGTTTCTCTTTTACCTTCCTGTCTTCTATTCCTCAGACTGGTTTTGTCCCTGTTGAATGACAACCTATGCCTTCAGTCTGCAGCATGATTTACTGGGGGAGGGAAGGCTGTGTGTATGTGTGTGTGTGCATATATGCTGTATGCATGTAGATGTGTGTAACAGGGCAGAAGGAATGTGAGGGAGGAGTCAGGATTTCTGATCACTATCTGCATCCCCCACTCCAGCTGAGAGGTTAGAGTGACTCTGGTGTGAACAGACCTGTATTTGGAGCCTGGCTTTGTAACTCACTGGGTGGTAAGCAAGTCAGCTAACTTTGTAGAACTTCATCTCCTCTTCTGTAAAATGTTGGTTGGAAATTGTTGGGAAGATTGGATGGGATCCTTGACAAGTACCTTTACACATTTATAAGCCTACATATGGTGTTCAATGTATCATTAGTTTTTTTAATAATGTGTATTTTTTCTGACTATAGAAATAAAAATTGGCCGAGTGTGGTGGCTCGCGCCTATAATCCCAGCACTTTGGGAGGCTGAGGCAGGTGGAGCACGAGGTCAGGGGTTCAAGACCAGCCTGGCCAATATGGTGAAACCCTGTCTCTACTAAAAATACAAAAATTAGCTGGGGGTGGTGGTGCGTGCTTGTAGTCCCAGCTGCTTGGGAGGCTGAGACAGGAGAATCGCTTGAACCCAGGAGGTAGAGGTTGCAGTGACCTGAGATCACACCACTGCACTCCAGCCTGGGCGACAGAGTGAGATTCCATCTCAAAAAATAAAAAAAGAAATAAAAATTATATAATATGAAACAATATACAAATATACAAAACAAGGAATAACCACCCAGTGATAATACCTATTAACATTTGATGGACATTCTCCCCATCTTTGTTCTGCCCGCTTTTGCAGTTAAAATCATATAGAATGTAGGAAAAATAACTATGTTTTGAGTACTTACAAATGTGCCAGGAACTGAACTCGATGCTTTACACATGTGTTTTGATTAATTTTCACAGTCCTGCTTAATAGGTGTTAGTACCCCCATTTTATAGATTCTTACCACCTCAAGAAGGGCTCTGTGCTTAGCCTGACTCCAAATCAAAATGCTTTCCTATATTAAGCCAATCTCATACTCAACACCAGCCAAATTAAACACATATTAACAGAAGTAGAATGCATGGGTTTGCTCTTGGCTTTTCCCTCCCAAATGACTCTTAGCTGAAATTCTGCCTTTAGCCAGAATGCGCACATAACTCTCGCGGATGTGTGAATGATGGCTTCACAGTGATCCCTCTGCCTCATGACTGTCAGCTATCTCATGACACTTCATCGACAGAACCAGGGTTTCTGTTTATAAGTGTATTCTAATCTTCAAAATGAGCTCTTAACACATGTATACACACGTGTGCACGCACGCTCACACAAAGTTTGAGTCTGGCCAAGGGAGTGTCCAGTTGGTGTGTTCTAGTTGTTTAGAATCGTGGGAAGCCCTGGAGGCCACATACGATTTTCCACTGGAGATTTTTCTGCTCTCCTCATTCCTGGTTCACCACAGAACTTAGAGCTGTGTAATGGTGGTGTGGGGGTAGAAGGCATACTTCAATTGAGCAGTATTACTATTATTAGGGCTGTGTGTTCAGGAATGCTGGCATGACCCAGATATTCCTTCTGTAGTGAGGTTCCTTCCCGTACGGGGACATACCTCAAGGTGCGAGCAAATGAGAAATAAGCACGCCACTTTCTTTTCAGCCAGGGCCCTTTCCTGCCAGTTCAGGGAGACTGTGGTAGACATGCAGGAGCCTGTGACTTAGAACACACATCTGTGTGAGACCGCTGACTCTTTCTAGACCTAAACCTGACCGACGGGAGACTTCGCAGGTCAAAAGGATGATGATGTGACCACACCCACCTTAAATAACATTACCTCATGTTTATGTAGTGTTTGAAGTGGGTCAGGGACTTCACATGCACCAACTCATTTACCCTCACAGTAGTCCTGTGAGTCAAACACTCTCATTATCCTCGTTTTTAAATGAGGAAACTAAGGCACACACCAAGAATTAGATATTATTCTCAACGAAGAGAGTTCCTGGATGGCATGGAGAGCTCCTGCCCACAGGTAAACGTGGCCTAACCACCATTCCGACTTACTCAGAAGAAAACTGAGGTGGGGGTGGAGTCAGAGGGCAGGAGGGCAAACTTCTCCTCCTCTGCCTGCTGGAATGACCAAGGCAAAACCAAGGCAAAACCATGATCACAGTCCATGATGCTGATGTCCTCAGGTGGGTGGGCTACTCTCATGCCCTGAGGGGTGCAAGGATGAGCGTGGTCCCACTAGATCCCAAGAAGCAGCAGAGGCCACTTCTGAAAAATAAAATAAGTGAGTAGGCACCCCATCCCAATTGCTCCCTTTCTCACGGCGGGGCTCCATTTGGCCCACCCAGCTGCTTACCGAAGCCTCATTCTGAAGGCACTGGCTCTCTCCATCGGGGTGAGGTCACCAGGCTTTGGGGTTACATGCAGCTGCTTCAGGCCTGTTTCTCACTAGTCCCTAGTGACCTTGGGAAAGTTAACTTCTGAGGGCCTCCATTTCCTCATTCTTAAAGTGGAGATAATCATACTTCCCAGCAAGGGTGCCAGAGGCGTAAGGGATGGCTGTCTGTAAAGCCCTTAGCACAGTGAAGCTTAGTCAGCTGCTGAAATGTTGCTGATGGCATCTCAGCAGCCTTTCCAAGGGCACTTGTGCTCTAAGGTCCCCTGAACACCAAAGGCCATTGGTGAATCCAATGATGCTGGTGGCAGAGCTCCAGGGTGCCAGTGGGGTGATGCTGGGGACAGAGCAATATCCCCAAATCTCTGATTCATTCAGCCAAGGGCAGAGTTCTGTGTTCAGCTGCTCACTTGATGTTAAAAGCTAACCACAGGCTGGTGATAACAGGGCAGAGCTGGGAGCCAGACAGCTACTGCAGGGGACTTTCTAATGATACATAGCAAAGCATTTTCAAAAAAATTAAATGGTATCTCATTTAAACATTTCAAAAAATTTTAGGTACTAAAAACAAATGGTTCAGGTCACTTCCAAATAGAATAACTGCTCGATAGCTTTTTGTATAGGAAGAGAGTGCTGATTCTAGGAGAGAGAGGTTAGGTCAAACCGCCTAGTTTTGGCACAGGAAAATGACTTGGCAGAGTAGCTTCTCAAACTATGATGTTGTGTAGACTCACCTAGGGATCTCGTTAAGATAAAGACTCTGGGCTGGGTGCGGTGGCTCTCCCTGTAATCCCAGTACTTTGGGAGGATGAGGCGGGCAGATCACTTGAGGTCAGGAGTTCAAGACAAGCCTGGACATTATGGTGAAACCCCGTCTCTACTAAAAATACAAAAATTAGCCGGGTGTGGTGGTACGCACCTGTAATCCCAGCTAGTTGGGAGGCTAAGACAGGAGGATCACTTGAACCCTGGAGGCAGAGGTTGCAGTGATCACACCACTGCAGTCCAGCCTGAAAGAGCGAGAGACTGTGTCACACACACACAAAATGCAGATTCTGCTTCAGCAGGTCACGTGTTGTGCTTGAGAGTCTGCATTTCTAACAAGCTTCCAAATGACATGCTACTGGTCCATGGGCCACACTTTGGGAATCAGTGTGGAAGAAAAAGCTACCTCTCTGCTCTGTGCGTGTTTTGGTCTAAAAGGTCATTTGCTGCCGGCTCCTGCTCAGTGACACATAATCTCTGTTTGTACCTGTGTCCCTGAATTATCTTTCCTGTCCCCATGAGTGGCCTGAAAATGACCCCACAACTGGAGAAATCACCTGGCTGCCTCCTGCAGCCCTATCCCAAAGTTATTTCAGGGAGAACATTAAGCCGCCTCCCAAGCTTGCCCTCTGCTGGTGAACGAGTGTCATTTTCTACTAAACCCTCACCCAAACTTTCTTGCTGCACAAATGCTTTTTTTTTTTTTCCTTCCATGTAATACAGACAGAAAAGTCTCATGACCTATTCCAGAGATTCATTGCACTGTTGTAGATTTTGGAGAATGTTTCCACTCTGTTCCTTAAAGTACACACCTCAGAGGAGGTAAATGTTCCACCAACATTGTCTGGCAACTCACGATACTGAGTTTTCTGTGCTGCCTAAACATCCTCTTCTTGACTGAACTTTCTTCTCATCTCACCCCACACACTTTCTACAGCGGTGGCAAGCCTTCATCTACTCACAGCTCGAATGCTGCAGGGTCGGGGGCGAGTAATGGTTTCCTTTGATCCAGGGTTGGAGGAGGAGGCAAAGTAAGCATGTCCCAGAGACAGAAGAACACGTAAGAGAAGGATAGGGAGATGGGGAGACTCATACCACCATCATTTATTCATTAAAACATTTCTTCATCACCTACCATGTGCAAGACTTGGGACTGGGAGCAGACTGTTCCCTGCACACGGGGAACCTAAGCCTCATAGAGGAAATAAGTGTAATAGTGAATAGTGAATGTTTGCCGTATGCCAAGGAGCATACTTACATTATCTTATTTAATTTTGTTTAATCCTCACAGCAATCCTGTGATCATCCTCATTGTATGAATGAGAAAACTGAGAGGCAGAGAAGCTAAGTCGGGCTTCTAGTTAATGAGGAAGTCAGTTTAAAAGAACAAGATTGAAGCCTGGCACAGTGGCATGCGTATGTAGTTCCAGCTGCTCTGGAGGCTGAGGCAAGAGGATCACTTGAGTCCAGGAGTTCAAGACTGTAGTGCACTATAATTATGCCTGTGAGTAGCCATTGTACTCCAGCCTGGGCATCAGAGTGAGACCTCACCTCTTAAAAAATAAAATAGGCTAGGTGTGGTGGCTCACGCCTGTAATCCTAGCACTTTGGGAGGCTGAGGCGGGTGGATCACAAAGTCAAGAGCTCGAGACCATCCTGGCCAACATGGTGAAACCCCATCTCTACTAAAAATACAAAAATTAGCTGAGTGTGGTGGCGGGTGCCTGTAGTACCAACTACTCGGGAGGCTGAGGCAGGAAAATGGCTTAAACCCGGGAGGCGGAGGTTGCAGTGAGCTGAGATCCTGCCACTGCACTCCAGCCTGGCAACAGAGCAAGACTCCATCTCAAAAAAATAATAATAACTATAAAGTACAATTTGCTGTTATCTCTCATGGTTCTGGAGGTTGAGGGGCTCAGCGGGCTGGTTCTCACTTGGGGTTCCTTATGCAACTGCAGTCAGACAGTGGCTGGGGGTGCGATGCATGTCTGGAGCCAGGGCTGGGATGTCTAAAACAGCTGGGGGTAGGTCGGGCATCTCCGTCCACATGGCTAAGTTGGGCTTCCTCTCAGCCTGGCAGTCTCAGGATATTTGGACATCTTAGATGGCAGCTGACTCCGCACTACAGCAAGTGGTCCACAAAACCAAACAGAAACTGCAAAATTTCTTGAAACCTAGACTCTAAAAGCATGGAGTACCATTTCTGCTGCAGTCTATTGGTCAAAACAGTTACAGGTCAGATTCCAGGTGTTTTTGTGTCTCGTTGGGAGAGTAGCTGACAAGTAAAGTGAGGTAACGAATTGATGAATCCCATCTTGGAGACAAGTCGCGATACCAGAGTTGGACCTAAGCAGCCTGACTAGCCTGTGCGCTCAACCTTTCTGCTCCACTCAGCTGACATAGTACCGGCACAGCCACAGTGCGCCACTGGTGGCTGATATAAGAGATCGTGGTGGCTCGAAGGAGAAGTGATTAGCTCTGCCTCAGGTGGTCAGGGAAGGCTTCACATTGGAGGAAACACCCCGTCGCACACGCATACTCCTTTCTCAGTGCAGAAGACAGTGCTGCAGTGGGTGGCATAGACGCCCCTGCATGACGTGAGGGGACCTAAACACTGAGGGCAAGAGACAGCCCAGAGGCAGCATGTGGAAAGGAGCTGACCTGGAGGGGGGGCCATGGAGTCCAGGCCCCCTGCACCACAGTGTCATGCTGGGGCCTTGAGGGGAACCAGAAAGCCGAGAAAGGAAAAACCGGAGGCCCTGGGCCTTTCCAGAGCGTGAGCAGGGTGAGGTTTCTGACCATGTCCTGCTCTACTCCCACCCCCAGATTGGAGACCCACACTTGGTGATCTGCATGGACTGCTCGGCAGACACCATGACCAACCGCCTTCTCCAAAAGAGCCAGAGCAGCCCGCACGTGGATGACACCGCCAAGACCATCGCCAAGCGCCTGGAAGCCTACTACCGAGCGTCCATCCCCGTGATCGCCTACTACGAGACAAAAACACAGCTACACAAGGCGAGTCACTTCCCTTTCCCCCTCTGAAATGAGCCAGTTATCTTTTTCTTTTTTTCAAGGAGAAAGAAAAAGCTGAGAACATTTTAGTTAAGGGATCTGAGAATTAGAACTCTGTGCAGCTGTCGCACAGGGGCCTAAAGGCCCAGCGTAGTGGCTCCCGCCTGGAATGCCAACACTTTGGGAGGTCAAGGCTGGTGTACTGCCTGAACCCAGGAGTTCAAGGCCAGCATAAGCAATGTAGTGAGATCCTGTCTCTACAAAAAATTAGCTGGGCATGGTGGCACATGCCTATAATCCCAGCTACTCAAGAGGCTGAGGTGGGAGGACTGCTTGAGCCCCAGAGGTGGAGGCTGTAGTGAGCTGAGACTGTGACACTACACTCCAGCAGCAGAGCAAGACCCTGTCTCAAAGAAAAAACATGAAGAATTGGTACCAAAATATGAATCCCTTACTCTTCACTTTTATCTCAATAAAAATTAGGTATCTGTCATCATATAGACCATAAAATGTTGGTCATATAATTTTCACAGATGCCATTATAGTTGCGGAAAACAACTCTTTTTTCCAAAAGGAGAGAGAGAGAGAGGAAGGGAAGAAGGCAGGGAGGAGGGAGGCGTGGATGAGACATAGGTTCTGCCACTGACTCTGGACTATGAGAGTATTCACTAGAGCTAAGAGTCAATGACTTCGAATTTCTAGAATTTTACATCATTCACAATTGGCGCTTGGCCCCTTTGCCTCCATTTCTTGTGATAACTAATGTTTTTAGAACGAGCTGCAAATGGGGCCAAGAAAGCAGGTCATTAAGTAAAGCAATGAGGATAGTGTGAGGAAATAAGTATATCAACTTAGTGATCATGAGCTCTCTGCTGAGTCACTGTCAATTTCATGAATTGGGGAAAAGTGCCCAGTCCTCAACCTCCCACCCATCCCATAACTATGTATCAGGCACCTATAGTCCATCAGTTGCACTAGCGGTTTGGATGCAAATAAATAAGATTCTTGAATCCTTGCAGAGCTTAGGGTTTCAGTAGGAGAGAGAGACAAATGTGTGATCACACGACAGGATCAAAGTAAACACAGTATGTGACGAGGGCCCTTTCCTCCAGTGAAGGGGGAAGGAAAGGATCCAAAAAGGTAGCATCAGGAGGACTCAGCTGAGTGTCTGAGGTGGGGGTGCACGCCGTACCAGAGAAGCCCCAAGTGGAGAAGATCAGGAAAACCACGTAACTCCACGTGGCTGTGACATAAAGTGCCAAAGAAAAGAGGGACGAGAGATGGGGATGGAGAGGCAAGCAAGGACTAGATCAAGATGGATCATATGTAGGAGCAAATAACTGCCCTGTGAGTGATGGGAACTACTGAAGGGGTAGGCGTAATCAGGATTTCAATCTAGAAAGCTCACTCCATCATCCCTATGGAAAACGGATGCAAGACGGTAAGGCTAGGAGACCACTGAGAGGCTAAAATAGTATCCAGGAACAAATCCATGAGGATGACGGAGTGGGCTTTTAAGCAGGAACAAAATCCTGAGACTCAAATCAGAGAGGGGAGAGTGAGATCTCTCGCTGTTGACAGGATCAAAGACATCATCGATAGATAGCAAACTTGTCTCTGAGGAAGCTACCTTACTGATTCCTCTGGGGAAAACCATGATAATGAATTCTTATCTTCTAACCCTGTGAATCGTCCGCTTTCCAGAATCCTAAGAAACACTTGGTATAGAAATCTGAACGATGCCTCTCCATTTAACTCAGGGTATCAAATATGTGGCATAAGAGCCATCATCCCCTACTCCCGCATCCATGGCAGCTAGCTATCGCTAATTTATCCCAGCACTGTTTCCTGCAGTACCCAGGTGTGGCCCGAGAACACAGCACTCCAGGCAGCTACTGCCAATTAATAGAACTTGGTGTGCAACATGAGACTTATTTGTTGTGCTTTATGTAACCTCTGGAGGCACATTTTTAAAATAAAGACTTCGGTCTTTAAAAGTGGGCCAAGTGTAGTGGCTCACACCTGTTACCCCAATTCTTTGGGAGGCCAAGATAGGAGAATTACTTGAGTCCAAAAGTTTCAAGACCAGCCTAGACAACATTTCGAGACCCCCATATCTCCCAAAACAGCAAAAATTAGCTGGACGTAGTGGTGCATGCCTGTGGTCCCAGTTACTTGGGAGGCTGAAATGGGAGGATTGCTTGAGCCTGGGAGGTCGAGCCTGCAGTTTGCCATGATTGCACCTCTGCACTCCAGCCTGGGCAACAGAGCAAGACTGTCTCTCCAAAAAAAAAGACCCAAAAACATAAAACAAAAAGTACATTATATAAGAGTAGTGTCTCAAGCATTCAAGGCTGCAAAGGCATTTACAAAATTAGATTGTCCAGTGATTTCCACCTTTTGAGCAGCCTGGAACATACACAGAAGTTATCCAGGTAAAAAGGTCTTTCTCCCATCTGGGCACGATGGCTCATGCCTGTAATCCCAGCACTTTGGGAGACCAAGGCACGCTTATCATTTGAGGCTGGAGTTCAAGACTAGCCTGACCAATATGGTGAAACCCCATCTCTACTAAAAATACAAAAATTAGCCAGTGTGGTGGCGTGCACCTGCAATCCCAGCTACTCTGGAGGCTGAGGCAGGAGAATCGCTTGAATACAGGAGGTGGAGATTGCAATGACCCAAAATCATGCCACTGCACTCCAGCCTGGGTGACAGAGAGAGTTCCTGTGAAAGAAAGAAAGAGAGAAAGAAAGAAAGAGAGAGACAGAGAGAGAGAGAGAGAGGGAGGGAGGGAGGAAGGAAGGAGGGAAGGAAGGAAGGGTCTTCCACTTTTAAGATTTGTAAAGATGGGAAAATTCCTAAGTGATTCAGGATTTAACCACTTTTAGAGTTGGAAAATCCCTCTTAGCTTTCTATTTTATTATAACAACCTGAATTCCACAAATTCACAAATGACTGCACATGGGTACAGGGTTGAGTTCTCAGACAAATCTGATTTCTGGAATCTTCCTTAGAGCTTTCTAAGTTAATGGTGTCAAAAAGACCAGATTGCAACACATTTAAAGATCTTCGTTGGCTTTTATTCATGACTCTAGAATTGGGCAGACCTCAGGACCAGAAAAATGTTTGAAGAATAAGCCACATGGTCAAGCAGTATTTATGTTTAGAAAACAGCAGTGAGGAACAGAGTTTAATTAGTTACAGCTTTACGTGAATCAGCTGGCCACCTACGATTGACTTAAGCTCAGCTGCTGTAACTACCCAGACTCAGCCATCTGTTACAGTGTACACCCACATTGTTTGTTTCATTTAGTATGGATGATTCCATGTTGGTTCAGTCTGTTGGGCCAGGAACAGGAGCCTAGTCCAAACCGATGGCCTCCTACACTTTTTATTTAACAGTGGAAAAGAGGTTTGCAGTCCCCTTTGGCTCATTTCTTCAATTTCCCCTGCATTTTGGAGATGCTGGCAGCTGGGTCCATGGTGAGGTAACATTATGATCCACTGCACAAATATGTCAAACCTCTCCAGCCTGGACTGCAAAGCAGTGAGGGCTTCAGCCTTCAGGACTCCCAGAGAGCCTCAGGGAGGCTGCTTCGTCCCACCACCTCTGCCGGGGCCACCCCTACCCACACAGCTGCAAAGATGAAGAGTCCCCGCTACACACGTAGCATAGAGACAGTGTGCTGGGCCCAGGAAGCTGAGGTTTGTCTGTAGGTACCCTAGCCAGCAGCTACGGCGACCGAGGTGGGACTGCAGGAGAAGCTGGGGTGGAGTCGGGGCATAGAATCGTTTGCCGCTGGAGAGGGAGAAAGCCGCTGGGCTGTTCCGTTGTCTGGTCTCTGGGTTTTTGCCCAGTCCTCTTGCATCAGCTTACTTAATCTCCCTCGGTTTCTAAGTAACAGCTTGTGTCCTGCTCCTGTGCCGCTCTTTGGACTGTTTGCCCCTGCTCCCTGTTGTTTTACAGGACCCAAGACAAGAGCTGGTCACCCAGGAGGACCTCTGGGTCACTTAAGGAGCTTTCTTAAAACTAGGTGGGGCTGGTGAATGTACTTCAAGAAAGCAAGTGAGACGAATCAGCAGTTCCGTGAGATTTATTTAGGAATTAAAGCCACAGGGTGGGGCCAACCCATGCAGCCCACAAATAGGCCACAAGCACCGCCCTCAGGCCTCTATCCAGCAATACTGACGCTGAACCCATCAGCTGTTGCCCCACCATCCCCCACCCCATGACAGTCAACCCTTTTGGCCACCAGCTAGCTAAAGAAAGTGCAGCAAAATTTCAAAGGCAATTTTTAAAGCAAAGCAGAATGTATACAGCCACTCCCTTATTCTTTATTCATCATAATGCCATCCTTGTACAATAAAGTTAGAACTTCTTTGCTCAGGGTCTCCCTGGCTTTCTTAGCTATGGACAGGCAGCTGGGGTCATGAGAGGCTTTTTTGTTTGTTCTGTACTCTATTGAGTGCATATGGTATGTGTGGTTCAGTATACTTGGTGCTGGGAACACAGTCAACATGACAGAGTCCCTCACTGAAAAGAGAACAGGCACAGTGGCTCACACCTATAATCCCAGCCCTTTGGGAGGCCAAGGCGGGTGGATCACTTGAGGCCAGGGGTTCGAGACCAGCATGGCAACACATGGCAAAACCCCGTCTCTACTAAAAATACAAAAATTAGCTGGACATGGTGGTGCACATCTGTAATACCAGCTACTGGGGAGGCTGAGGCAGGAGAATTACTTGAACTCAGGAGACAAAGGTTGCAGTAATCCAAGATCACGCCACCGCATTCCAGCCTGGGTAACAAAGCAAAAAAAAAAAAAAAAAAAAAAAAAAAAGGAAAACAGTAAATAAGAAAATAAAGCAACCACAAACAAGTTAGGTGGATAAAAAAAAACAGAATGCATTGTTGGGAGTGAGCGTTGTGGTCAGCTGTTTGGAAAGTCTGAGGAGGTAGCATTGGAACTAGGACCTGACTGATACAAACATGGTCACCTGGGAGTCTTCGCTGTGAAGCAGATGAGGGACAAGGAGTGCCCAGAGAGAAGGGCTTGTTGTGAGCTGAGAGAAGCCACAGAAATATCTATCTCAAGTGGCATAGGCAGAATTCTATCAAATGATATTTAAAGCCTCTTTGTTTCCTAAGTATACAAGTAACAACTACACATTTAAAAAAGAAACAAACTAGAACATTTAAGAATATAAATGTAAACATTAAAATTACTCAGAATTTTTCTACCCAAAGATAATCACCAATGAACATTATATTTCCTTACATTATTTTTTCTTCTATTTTTTACATGCATTTTGTTCATGGCATAATTAGCCCAGAAACACCCCAGGCCATAGATGAAGAGGGCCTGGTAACCGATGGTATCTGTCCCTGCATTATTTGCTACTCTTAACTGATTAGGAAAATAAGAGAGGCCAGGTGCAGGAGCTCACGCCTGTAATCCCAGCACTTTGGGAGGCTGAGGCGGGTGGATCAGGAGGTCAGGAGTTCGAGACCAGCTTGGCCAACATGGTGAAACCCAGTCTCTACTAAAAATACAAAACTTGGCTAGACGTGGTGGCGGGCACCTATAATCCCAGCTACTCAGGAGGTTGAGGCAGGAGAATTGCTTGGACCTGGGAGGCAGAGGTTGCAGTGAGCTGAGACCGTGCCATTGCACTCCAGCCTGGGTGACAGAGCGAGACTCCATCTCAAAAAATAAAAATATATTTAAAAATTTTAAGAAGAGAGCCCAGTAACTCAGTAAACATGAGTTTTACAGATGCAGAAAATCACGTTCGTTGGCAACTCTGCTTTTGTAGAGGAGATAATAAGCTTTTTTCCTCAGCGATTCTGCTGCTGCAATGTCTCAACTTCTTAGTAGTTTAACCATTTTCATTAGGTCCTGAAATTCAGTGGTCCTCATTGTTCTGGTCACCGTGCTGTCAGGAGAAGCCCTATGAATTAGGCATGAAGAGTGAGAAGTTTCTGCAGTGTCTGGTATTACTGAGGAAAGTGGAAGCAGAAGGTACCATAAGCTCACATTTCACCCCTTGGTTGCAAAACATACTGGGTAATTCACAACTGACTGGATTCCCAAGTTTGTAGTCTACCACAAGTAAAGGAAAACCCAGAATTACTTTTATACCTTGAATTCTCCATACTAAATTCTTAATTTTGATTCTTCTTTCAGTTGGCTAAAGTAACTCAACTAACTTTTAGTTCAATTTCTCAGTGAATATCTGAGAATGCCATTATGGCGGCTTCACACACAAATGACAGTTTCACTGGATATAATTTAAGTCATAATAATTATTTTTCTACCAGAAATCAGTAAGCATTGCTCTGTTGGTTTTTTGTTTGCTTGTTTTGAGACAGGGTCTCTCTGTGTTGCCCAGTCTGGTTTGCAGTGGTGCAATTACGGCTCACTGCAGCCTCCACTTCCCTGGGCCCAAGTAATCCTCCCACTTCAGACTCCCAAGTAGCTGGGACCACAGACATGAACCACTGGCAATAAGGAGCAGTCTAACTTTTCGGAATTCTTGTAACTGTTCTCATTTTTGGGGGTCTTCACGAGTATTTTAGTAGGAAGTTGGGAAGCTGTATCGGGGATGCTTGCCAGATTCCATGCAAAGTAAGAGTAGGGGTAATGTAGGGAATATTTTTGACCTCTGGTTAGTTGAATCTGCAGGTGCAGAACTTGTGGAGAGTAGTATACATTTATGTGTGTATGTGAGTGTATATACACACACACACAGTCATGCATCGCTTAACAGTGGGAATCCAATCTGAGAAATGCATCGTTAGGCAATTTTGTCATTGTGCAAACATCGTAGAGTGTACTCACAGAAACCTAGATAGTACAGCTTACTACACACTACGGCCTGTCACTGTACTGAACACTGTGGCAGTTGTAACACAATGGCAACCATTTGTATATCTAAACATCTAAATATGGAAAAGATACAGTAAAAATACAGTATAAAATATTTCAATGGTAAACTTGCTGTATAGGGCACTTACCATAAATAGCTCTTTCTGGACTGGAAGCTGCTCTGGGTGTCCCTGAGTGAATGTGAAGGCCTAGGACATGACTACTCACTATGTAGACTTTATAAACACTGTACACTTAGGCCATGCTAAATTTATAAAATATTTTCTTTCTTCAATCATAAATTAACTTTGGCTTACTATAACGTTTTTACTTTATAAGCGTTTAAAATCTTTTAACTTTTTGACTGTTACATAGAACTTAGCTTAAAACACAAACACACTGTATAGATGTACAAAATACTTTTTCTTTCTATCCTTATTCTATAAGGTTTTTTCTATTTTAAAAAATCTTTTTCTACTTTTTAAGCTTTTGTTCTTAAAAACAGAGATGGAGACACACACATTAGCCTGGGCCTGCCTGCGCAGGGTTAGAGTCACCACCTCACTGCCTTCACCTCCACAGCTTGTCCCACTCGAGGGGCTTCAGGGGCAGTGACGTGCATGGAGCTATCATCTGCCTTGATAACAAGGCCTTTTTCTGGAGCACCCTGAAGGAACTGCCTGAGGCTGTTTGACAGCTCTTTTTTAACAAGTAGAAAAAATGCACTCTGAAATGATAATTAAAACTATAGTATAGGAAATACATAAACTGGTAACATAGTCGTTTATTGTCATTATCAAGCATTACGTACTTTACATAATTATGCGTGCTATACTTTTTTTTTTTTTTTGAGACAGGGTCTCGCACTGTCACCCAGGCTATAGTGCAGTGGCATGGCCTCGGCTCACTGCAGTCTCCGCCTGCTGGGTTCAAGCAATTCTCCTGCCTCAGCCTCCCGAGTAGCTGGGACTACAGGCGTGCACCAGCACACCCAGCTAATTTTTTTGTACTTTTGGTAGAGATGGGGTTTCACCACGTTGGCCAGGACGGTCTCGATCTCCTGACCTTGTGATCCGCCCACCTCGGCCTCCCAAAGTGCTGGGATTACAGGTGTGAGCCACTGCGCCCAGCCACATGCTATACTTTTACAACACCAGCAGCACAGTGGGTTTCTTTACACCAGCATCACCACAAACATGAGTAATGCATTGCACTATGACATTATGATGGCTACCACATCACAAGGTGCTAGGAATTGTTCAGCTCCATTATAATCTTATGAGACTGCTGTTGTGTAAGTAGTCTGTCATTACCAAAACATTGTTATAGGTGCGTGACTGTATATGCCCACACACACACAATCAACTATGCTCCTCACAACCTTGCTTCCCTCAAATAACCAATCTGAACGCTTATTATGTATCTTTCCACCTCTCCTCCTCCCTTCCTCCCTTTCTTCCTCCTCTTCTTTCTCTTCTTTCTCTTCCTTCCCCAGCCCCTCATTCTTCCTCTCTGAAATCAAACTATTTACTATGGACACACACATAGCCATGGTGGGGTAGTGCTGATTTCATGAAAATACTGCCAACCTGTCCACATTTCTGTGAAACATCTCCAGGTTAACACATATCACAAGATTGTTTTCTTTTTAATAGTTGTATAATATGCCATAATATAGATATTCTATGGTTTATTCAACTGCGGTGTTTTTAGTTTAGTTGTTTCTGTCTACTACTAACAACTATGCAGTGGAAAGATATGCTTAATTAGGTTTTTTTTTCTAGTAGGAGAGACTGCTGAGCTATTTTAAGCAGAGGCTGATTTTTTTTTAACCCATTCATTTCTACTTGCCTGTCTCTCCATGTTGCCCTGGGAAGGGTTCTTTGAAGTATAAAAATGCTTTGGAATTTCCAAGCTCCTTGATGCTCGGCCTCTTTTATCAGTGCCCCACCTCTGCGAGGTGTGTTATCAGTTTAAAGTTTGAAGCATCCCTGCATTTAATCTGGACCTGTCTTGGTTGACAACTAGAAGCCTAGATTTAGATACAGCCCTCCCTCCTGCTGGCATGGTGAAGAGAAAGGTGTGCCTGAAGGAGAGAGTGACTTAGAGGAACCCTAAGGTTCCATCCTCTCACTTGATAAATGAAGCATAAATCTTCCATCTGGCTCTGAGAGACTTAAGAGACTTTTTCTTTATGACTCTGCTTAAAATAGTCTTCTCTCCACCCGCTTTCCTTCCTGATCGTCAGACCTTCACCAGATTCCCGTGAAGACCTTTTGATTCCGTGCAGTGCTGTTTGCACCCCTGTTGTCCTGCTGAAATGGGTTTTGCTTGCTGTGTGCGTGTCTCCTCCCTAAACAGCAAGCAGAAGAGAATTCAGGCGTTTTTCACTCATCTGTACGCATTCGTCATTTCTTCCTCTGTGGTTGCCGTAATCACATAGCAAATTTGCCTTTGCCCATCTTAGGGCACCCCCTTCAAAGAGGTCCACTTTAACTTACAACCCCTCCGGGAGTCACTGACATGAATACTACCAACAAAGAATTGGCACTATTCTATGTAAGGTCTTTGACATGCTCAGCAGACATTTACTGGGCATCTCTAAGGTCCAAGGCATGCTACTTAAAGCTGGAAATTCATAGGAAAAAGACATTTGCCTGTAATCTCAGCACTTTGGGAGGCTGGGATGGGTGGATCACTTGAGGTCAGGAGTTTGAGACCAGCCTGGCCTACATGGTGAAACTCTGTCTCTACTAAAAATATAAAGATGGGCATGGTGGTGTGTGTCTGTCATCCCAACTACTCAGGAGGCTGAGGCATGAGAATTGCTTGAACTCATGAGGCAGAGGTAATAGTGAGCTGAAGTCGCATACTGCACTCCAGCTGGGCAACAGAACGAGACTCTGTCTCCAAACAAAACAAAACAAAACAAAAACCATGAAACTCTGCACTCCAGCAAAGTGGTAGGTGCCGTAATAGGATTTACAGAATGTTCCAGGTCTTTGGGAGCACAGAGCTTGGGCCTGGAGAGGTAGATAAAGGCTTCAGAGAGAAGAGGACATTTGAGCTGGGTCCTGGAGGATGAAGAGAAACTCAAGCCAGATGGAGGAGAGGGAACAAAGCCACTGACACGTGAAAGAGCCAGGGATACTGGCACCAGATGAAGTGCCAAATAGATGAATTAAAGTCGTGGCAGATGAGACTTAAAGAACAAGATTGAAGCAAGTGGTGAAGGGCTTTGAATCCATTCATTCATTCATTCCTCCTACAGTCAGTGAATTTGCTAGATCGGCGCTGTCAAAATATAATGTGAGCCACATGTAAAATTTAAATTTTTCTAATAGTCACATAAACAAAGAAAAGTAAAAAGAAACAGGTGAAATTAATTTAACTATTTTATTTAACCTAATATATCCTAAGTATCATTGCAACATGTAATCAATATAAAATTCTTTTTTTTTTTTTTTTTGAGATGGAGTCTCGCTCTGTCACCAGGCTGGAGTGCAGTGGCGTGATCTCAGCTCACAGCAACCTCTGCCTCCCAGGTTCAAGCGATTCTCCTGCCTCAGCCTCCCGAGTAGCTGGGACTATAGGCACACACCACCATGCCCAGCTAATACTCATATTTTTAGTGAGACGAGGTTTCATCATGTTGGCTAGTATGGTCTTGATCTCTTGACGTCATGATCCACCCACCTCAGCCTCCCAAAGTGTTGGGATTATAGGCATGAGCCACCGTGCCCAGCCATAAAATTCTTAATGAAGTATTTTTACATTCTTTTTTTATAAACTATGTCTTCAAAAGCTGGTACTCTACCTCAAATGTAGTTGCCAAGTTTCCATCAAAAATATTGGAACTATATTTATATTTCATAAAATTTACAGTTGAAAGGTAGATTTCACATACCCAGGTTGCTCCAAATACAGTTTTTAATTTTCCAAAAAACTGGGTCAACTACCAGTTGAAAATTTTAAATTAATTTTAATTAAACAGTATTAAAAATTCAGTTCCTTCCTTGTGCTAGTCAGATTTCACATGCCCAGAAACTGCTTGTGGCTAGGGACTATCATATTGCACAGTTCTACATGACCCAAGGCTGCTTGGACTGAATACTGAAAGTACTCAGTTCTAGGAAGGAAGCACTGAGTAACTTTAAACAGGAAAGTGATTGAGCAGGTGTTTTAGAGAGGTCACTTTTAGAAAGGATAATTTTTTTTCATATCTGCTAAAAGATGTTACTCAAAACTTCAGACAGAATGGAGAGAAAGAGAAAAGGAAAAACAGTTACTTAAAACGTTTAAGTGGACGAACTGCATGTACTATGGGAAGTCCTATTTATAGAGAAGCCATTAATGTGCTGATTATAAATCATCCTTATAGTTTTGCTGAAGTGTATCGTTAAATCTCTCTAAAGTCAATGTTTTTATAGTCCTCCTTTCTATGGCCTTGATAATGAGCAGAACTATGTGGCCTGACTGGGTATGTGAACTGGATGACTCCCCATGAGCAGTCTTTTACATAACCCCAACTTTTGAAAAATGCATTTGCTGATTTTCCCCAGACCACGCCCAGGCTCTGCATACTGAGGTCCGCCTTGCTGAGCCTCTGCTGTTATCCTCTGGCAGTGAGGGATCCCTGTGGTGTGAGGCTGTGTCTTGTTTAACAGGGGACAAGATTAGAAAAAGAAGGTGTTGGCACACAGACAGTGATCCTAAACCACTCTGTAACAGCTTGGCTTTGTCCCAGAGGCTCCACGGTGCCAAGACATAAAAAATAAAATAAGACTCAAGCCATGGTTTCAACCATGTGGGAAAATTCAGGAAAAACACAACTAGACATAAGCAATGCTTGGACCAGCCAACCGTTTTATGATTTACAGATCCATGGAAAGAGTAGACAAAATGTGTAATTCCTTTCCTCATTTAGTAATATGTTCTGTTGACTGCTGGGTAGAAATATTATCACTGACTGCTCTGCTTTTCCTTCAAGAAGTCAGGTAAAAACTCAAAAATTTACTATTTCCTATTCACTTGCTTTTAGCTTTTTTTTTTTTTTTTTTTTGAAAAATATTACCACTCTGTCGCTCGGCTCACTGCAACCTCCGCCTCCTGGGCTCAAGCAATTCTCCTGACTCAGCCTCCCTAGTAGCTGGAATTATAGGCATGTGCCACCATACCCGGCTACTTTTTGTATTTTTAGTAGAGACTGGGTTTCACCATGTTAGCCAGGCTGGTCTTGAACTCTTGACCTCAGATGATCCCCCAACCTTGGCCTCTCAAACTGCTGGGATTACAGGCATGAGCCATTGCACCTGCCCTGCCTTTAGCTTTTTAATAAAAGAATATTCTGCTATACTGGTCAGAACATCACTTACTGCGGGATTTTATATCTTGTCTCAGACCAAAAATTGTAAATTCTTTTTTTAATGCTTATTTCTTTCTTAAAATTTTTAACTTTTGTGGGTACATAGTAGGTGTATATATTTATGGGGTAAATGAGATACTTTGATACAGGCATGCAGTGTGTAGTGATCACATCAGTGTGAATGTCACCTCAACATTTGTCCTTTTTTTTTGTTATAGATAATACAATTATAATCTTGCAGTTATTTTTAAGTATACAATAAGTTATTGTTGACTAGAGTCACCCTTCTGTGCTATCAAATACTAGATAGCATTCATTCTATCTGCGTAAATGTTTGCATCCTTTAGCCGTCCCCACTTCCCCTTCTCCTTTCCCAGCCACCAATCTACTGTCTGTCTCCTTGAGTTCAGTTGCTCTCAGAAATAAGTGAGAACATTCAAAGTCTGTCTTTCTGCGCCTGGCTTATTTCACTTAACATGACCTCCAGTTCCATGCATGTTGCTGCAAATGACAGGATCTCATTCTTTCTCATAGCTGAATAGTACTCCATTGTGTATATGTACCACATTTTCTTTTTTTGATACAGGATCTCACTCTGTCCCTTAGGCTAGAGTACAGTTGCATGATCAAAATCACTGCAGTCTCAACTTCCTGGGCTCAAGTGATCCTCCCATCCTCCCACCTCAGCGTTTTTTTGTTTTTTTGTTTTTTTTTTTTTTGAGACAGAGTTTTGCTCTTGTTGCCCAGGCTGGAGTGCAATGGCATGATCTCAGCTCACCGTAACCTCTGCCTCCCAGGTTTAACGGATTCTCCTGTCTCAGCCTCCTGAGTAGCTGGGATTACAGGCATGTGCCACCATGCCCGACTAATTTTTTGTACTTTTAGTAGAGATGAGGTTTCTCCATGTTGGTCAGGCTGATCTCAAACTCCTGAACTCAGGTGATATGCCTGCCTCAGCCTCCCAAAGTGCTGGGATTACAGGCGTGAGCCACCGTGCCAGCCTTTTTTTTTTTCCCAAGGAGCAGGGTCTCACCCTATTGCCCAGGCTGGAGTGAGTGCTATAGCTCATCACAGCTCATTTTAGCCTCAAACGCCTGGCCTCAAGCCATCTTTCACCTCAGCCTCTCCAGGAGCTAGGACTACAGGCATGTGCCTAGCTAATTTTTTTATTTTTGTAGAGACACTGTATTTTCCAGGCTGGTCTCGAGCTGCTGGGCTGAAGCAGTCCTCCTACCTCAGCCTCCCAAACCACGGAGAGCTGCTTACCAGCGTGAGCCACTCCATCCAGCTGGTAAATTTTTGAAGTCAGAAGCAAATCTACTTACCTAGTTTCTAACTAAATTAAATACATTAAGACCTCATACATTCTGACTTTGCTGACTCAGAATTGCAGATCTTTTGGAGAAAGGTCATGATGAAACTTATTTTTGAGTATTCATGATTAGAGAAAGTTACTATAAAGTAATATTATAATCATTGCTTATAGAGCAAACACACCCTATTTGAAAGACATATTACTTTCAAGTTTGCACAATTACTGAGGAAGTCTCATTCACACAAAACAGTCGGTAAGCTGATTGTGCAGGATTCTTCTCTGTTTGCTAAGGACATTAAACACCAGCACCTTGTAAGCTAACTGGCTTAAATTTGCTAAAACTCTAAGCACCAAGAAAAGTTCCTGTAACTTTGAAAGCATTTAGTAATTGGTTCTTTTCCATTTCCTTTGAGTTGCAGTTATATACAGAAAGATAAATGCCACTTATTCTCTTCAAATACTCTCCACATGAGAATTAGATAAGCAAGGGTAATCTACTTTGAGACTTAATCGAGGTAACATGATCTGTAGAACCAAAGGAGAAATGTGGAGAGTAGACAAAAGGCTTTGTTCCCACCCAGTTCAACTGGGCAGATCATAAGGTCAGGAGTTCGAGACTAGCCTGGCCAACACGGTGAAACCCCATCTATACTAAAAATACAAAAATTAGCTGGGCATGGTGGCACATGCCTGTAATCCCAGTTACTCGGGAGGCTGAGGCAGGAGAATTCCTTGAACCTGCGAAGTGGAGGTTACAGTGAACTGAGATCACACCATTGCACTCCAGCCTGGGCAACAAGGGCAAAACTCTCTCAAAAAAAAAAAAAAATGCGCTTCAGGAATCCAGGCCTTTTCCACCAAACACACACACACACACACACACACAAACACACACACACACACACTCTCTCTCTCTCTCTCTATAAGAAAACAGAAATTGCCTCACTGCCTTTATTCTCAAAACTAGGCATCTTGGTCCTAAGGAGGATCCCAGATAACTTCACAGATTTTTCTACTCACCCAAGTAAAAGACTGCTTTTCTCATCTAGAAAGCCTTATTATTTGATTTTGTCTTTAAATCTGCCCTCATCTTTGGACTCCACAGGGCCAAGCACTGCAGCACATGACTCTGACTGAGTGGCAGTAAACAGTTTTTTAAATTTCATTAATTAATAAGTCTCCATATTTAAGCCACAAAACAAAATGAGAAGGGAGGTTTGGGATGGAAAGACGTGGGCAGTGGTCCACTGAGAGCTCTGGGACCCTGTCCCCAGCTCACTCCAAAACATCAGCTCTGGCCTGATTGACAGAAAATAACTAGCACTGCCCTGGAGGCGCTGCGTGCTCGAACCCTCTGCTGAAACCAAGTCGCCTGGTTTTCAGAAGGCAGAATCCCTCTCCTTCCGTAAAGCCCAGACTGCACAAAATGGGCACCAAGAGCAAGCGCCTTCTCCCGCAACAGCTCATTTCTGTGAGGAAAGGGAGAGCAAATGTGGGAATAGAGGATATATTCTTTTGTTTACCTTTTTTGTTCTTTGCCTTTCTTCCTAGACCCTGGCACGGGGATACTATGCTGAGTAATGACCTCATGCTTACGGAGTTTACTCTCTAGCTAAACTTTGACAAAGGTTCTCTGCTGACCAAACTTTAGTCAGACTCTTGAATCTTCTCCCAGGTCCATCTGTGCACTTCCTTGTAAAACCCAGTTTTAGCAAAGAACTCTGCTAAATCACTTTAGCCAGATCCCCTACCCTCAGTTGGGGTCCTCATCCTCCATCATCCCCAGGTGCTGTCTGATCATGTTGGTCTGTCTTTAGCAATGGTCCTTTTAGGTCATTGTCTCCAGAATTTTCCTTACTCCTGATGTTATTACTTCTTAGTAATTTTCCATCCACTGACTCCCATCTGCTCCTTGATTATAAATTCCCACTTGCCTATGATGTATTCAGAGTTGAGTCCCATCCCTCCCTGCCACTGCAAAATTCTGTTGCCGTAGTCCCTATACCTATGGTAATGGTCCCCAGTAAAGTCTCCCTTCCCATGCTTTAACAAGAATCATTGAACATTTTTTAAAACAATATACAAATATTTGGGTTAAGGCTGGGTTTTATCTGGCCAAGTAGTGAAAATTTAACTACTGCAGTGATTTGCAACGAGTAAATGTCCACTGTGATAGTAAGTGGGGAAAGTAATAGAGAAAGAGCCTTTAGTTCACTGTGATAGTAAGAAGGGAAGGTAATACAGAAAGAGTGTTTAGGTCACTGTGATAGTAAGAAGGGAAGGTAATACAGAAAGAGTGTTTAGGTCACTGTGATAAGAGGGGAAGGTAATACAGAAAGAGCCTTTAGTTCACTGTGATAGTAAGAAGGGCAGGTAATACAGAAAGAGTGTTTAGGTCACTGTGATAGTAAGAAGGGAAGGTAATACAGAAAGAGTGTTTAGGTCACTGTGATAGTA